>VWPU01009013.1:25858-92472 GCA_013398955.1 Callaeas wilsoni
GAGGAGAGGAGAGGAGAGGAGAGGAGAGGAGAGGAGAGGAGAGGAGAGGAGAGGAGAGGAGAGGAGAGGAGAGGAGAGGAGAGGAGAGGTATGCACAGACACTGGAAGAAGGGACTTAGCAAATTAACAAAGTGAGGTGTATCTGGTATAATCCTCAGTTTAGTCAGACATTTAAAAGCTGTTGGATGTATGGGGTTTAGCTCTAGATTGCTAAGCAAATCACAAGGATACTGGAGATCGCACTTTTAGGATGGCTGAGCCTTATTGTCCCCTAATCCATGAAAGCAAAAAAAAAAAACAGAGATAGAAAAGTAATCCTATAAATGTGTATCTGTGCCATACTGCAGCTTATAGGATATAGTACTTATCTACATAATACACTCCATTCTCATACAAGAGTTTGACAATGAAGTTTAAAATTAAGTTGCATTATAATCTCAGTTGTCAAAACCATTTTTCCCTATTTTCAGCAGGTCATCTTCCCCAGTTCAAATTACTGCATTTCTTTAAAATAAGGATAAGAAGACAGTAAAGAGCATGCTTTATTTCTGTTGAATAAAAATCATTGCCTCACCTTGTTTAGACTATAAACATATACCTTCCCTTGCTCCTCCTTCTCAGTTCCCATATACATAGGAGCTCCAACAAGAAGAAGGTCTGTAAATGAGTCCCTATCGATGTCGACTGTGGTAATAACACCCCCAAAGTATGAGCCAATCTGTAGGAAAACATAAAGTATACATCAGAGACAGAGTCAGCAACATCATACTGTATTTCCTTTTCAGAGACCTACTTCTTGCTTGCAACAATGACAAATATTAACCATTAGGCAGAAATTTTCTTCACTAGCTAGATATTTTTTGGTCTGTATGTCTTTGAAGCTTGTTTTCGGTTCTAGCATTTTTTGTCTCTTTTTTTTTTTTAATTAAGAAGTGGGCCATTCACCTTTCAACTCTTCTGAGTTTGAAAGTATAAATGGGCGCTTTCTACCTGCTATGGGGAGCAGGATCTCTTAAGACAGCACTTGAATAAGAGTATCTTGGGGAAGGTAGTTTTCTCTTCAAAAACCAAGTAAAAAAGCTTGGCCAAAAGCTCTGAGACAGCTCAGTACAGACAGTTGCCAAAATTCTCAAGTTGTTATTATTTTCAGAGGAACAAAATCTACATGAAGAGATGGATACATTCATAGACC
The DNA here is from genome assembly GCA_013398955.1 of Callaeas wilsoni. Taxonomy (NCBI): domain Eukaryota; kingdom Metazoa; phylum Chordata; class Aves; order Passeriformes; family Callaeidae; genus Callaeas; species Callaeas wilsoni. Next base: position 27,051 of record VWPU01009013.1, read on the forward strand.
AGGTACAAGCTATAGAGTTTATCTGATTACATTCACTTCACAGATGAGCAAGATACCCTGCATTTCCTTTACACTTAACAGGAGAAGCAGCCTCTTCTAGTCCAAGATACATCTCCTCTCACAGAGGTGCTTCAAGTAGTCCAGATGTCCCAAACATTAAAAATCACAGAACCACAGAATGGGTCAGGCTGCAAGTGCCCACAGTGGTCTGGTCCAACCTCTGTGCTGAGGCAGGGTCATCCCAGAACACGTGTCACAGGATTGTGTCCAGATGGTTCTTGGACATCTCCAGTGAGGGAGGCTCGAAACCTCTCTGGACAACCTGTTCCAGTGCATGGTCACCGGCACAATAAAGAATTTCTTCCCCATGTTCAGGTGGAACTTCCTGTGCATCACTTTGGGCCCCTTGCCTCTTGTCCTGTTGCTCAGCACCAGCGAGCAGAGCCTGGTCCATGCTCTGACCCCTCCCTGCAGACACTGACAGACACTGATGAGGTGCCCTCTCAGACATCTCTTCTTGAGGCTGAGCAGGCCCAGTTCGCTAATACTTAATTTAGCTCATTGACTCTAAAATGTTTGTTTGTTTGTTTGATTGATTGATTGATTGATTAGCTGAGTTGTAGACATCAGCTACAGGTGAAAATTAGATAACCTGAATACCCCCGAGAGAAGCTGGTACTGCAGCCTGGGGAGATGAGAGTAGGCAGGTTTTTCAATTCTCATAACCATAATATTATCTTAATAATACCAACCTTAATTATGAAATTATGTGGGGATTTTCCCTACTACAGCAATAGCTCTCAGTGAGCTGCTACTCAGTGTAACAAGCAACTATTCAATATTTCAGTCTGTCCCAGAAGATGCCCTTGCACAGAACTCTGCTTGTCAAAACTCTTTCCTGCCAGTGACATGCTCTTCCACTCAGCAGACAGAAAAAATTGCACGTACAGAGATGGCAACAACCATTTTGACACTGGTGAAGATTTAATCCTCAAAGAAAAAATTTCCAAGGATCTACTGTCACTTCCCTTTGCTATATTATATCAGGGGATCTGCCTAACTTTCCTTCTGATCTTGCTTACAACTCCCAGTTTCATGTGCTCTTCTAAAGAGTTCTCATTTGAAATACTTATTATTTCTCCTGCTATATTCCTTTTGTATGTTAATTGTGAATGCATACTTACTTGTTCTCCATTTAATCTCTGAATTACTTGCACCTCTTTTCCTTCCATCTTATAAATGATAACCTGGCCAGTATGATTGTATCGTGGCTGTCCTGCTATGTACAGTACACCTCCGGGTGTCAGTGCTGAATTCACAGTATATCCTAGGAAGCAGAAGGAAATCAAGATGCAATACACACAGAATGCATCAGAAATACTTGATGTGATTCAGAGCCTTTGTAAGGTTTATTCTACAACTAGATTTTTAGCCCTATTCTTAGTAGAGACCAATACCAGTTAACTAAAATCTTTTTTTGGTCTATAGTGTCAGAGTGAGGAGCACCACTGTGTTATTAAACCTGTTCCCAGACTGGTGAGCCATGTTCACTTTGCCATTCTCACACAGAGTAAGAAATAACTCATAAATAGCTGGTTGAAAAGCTACTTTCAAAGAACAGTTGTCACTGGCCCACTGTCAAACTCATGCAGTCTTAAAAAAGTGATTCTGGGGGCGTTTTGAACCTACCTCTGTTCTGCTTAATATTAACAACAATTTAACAACTTTGGTGAAGGAAGACTTAAAAAATTTGCAGTGAAATCAAAATTGGAAGAGTTGCAAGTATTATGGGAGGATAGGATTTTAATTTGAAAATTACTTTACCAAATTGGAATTGTAATAAAAGGCAGCAGCTAACGGCATTTGGCAATGAAGAAAGTGTGCTTGGTAAAACATTAAAATATTCTATCATTGATTTTTCATCAATGGAAGTATGACTTAAATGAGATAACAGAGCAAACAGAATCATGAGATGCAGAAAGCAAGACCTAGAGGAGAGCAAGGCCACTGAAGCTGTTTGGTAGAAAAATAATCTGCCTATATGCAAAACATTATTATGAAAAAGGATGTTGGTCTTTTTGGTTTTGTTCATTGAGTGACTTAGAAAACAGCTCAATTTTAAGCAAATGTTTGGACTTAATATTATATAAGACTTTTTAACTATGAAGGCATAGAAAAACTTGATAAAAATACTAGAGGAATCTGTGAAATCTTCTTTGAACAGATTAGACACCTCTGTTGGGAAAGTCTAGATATATTTAGGTCTATGTTTGAACTTGTTTTCTAGTTGTAGAAGTTGTTATTTATTTTTTTAAAAGAACATGAAAATCAGAGAGTAAATTGTTCCCAGGCTCCTGGAATATAAGATATTCTGTAAGATACTCCTTTCGAATGAGCTTGGAGAGAAGTCTTGTAGCACTTGTTGAAAAGTGTTGTAAGATGGGCTATTTCTCTTACCTAGATAGGCTGCAAGAGGTTCATTTCTTTCTGAACGCCTGTCACGAAAGGTGTCATTAGTTGGCATTGAAATACCACTGTCCTTCACCATGAGCACTGTGCCATTCCAGTCATATGCTCCAACTGCTCCAAGCATGACCCAGTCCTTAAGGAGAGTAAAAAAAAAAAAAAAGCCTTTTCTCTATGTGAATCATCTTTTCTATATGTGAATCATCTTTAGACATTCATGGTTCAGGATGCTCACATTTTGGTAATGCTTCCTGCGTACTTACATATTTAGCCTTGCTTTTCCTATTATGGTATGGACACTACAATCATAGGGTCATAGAAAGGCTTGAGTTGAAATGTCCTGAAAGATCATCCAGTTCCAACCTCCCTTGCCATGGGCAGGGATGCCACTAACTAGACCAGTTTTTCCAGAGTCCCATTAAACCTGTCTTTGAACACCTTCAGGAGTGAGGCATCCACAGCTTCTCTGGACAATGTGTTCCAGTGCCTTACTTTGCTCCATGTAAAGAATTTCTTCCTAACATCTAACCTAAACTTCTGCTCCTTTAGTTTAAAACCATTCCCCCCTGTCCTATTGCTAGCTGCCCATGTAAAAAGTCACCCTCCCTCCTTTTTATAAGACCGCTTTAAATACTAGAAGGCTGCTTTAAGGTGTCCCTGGAGCCTTCTCTTCTCCAAGCTAAATAACCCCATCTCTCTCAGCTTGCCTTCATAGGATAGGTGCTCCAGCCCTCTAGTCATCTTTGTGGCCCTGCTCTGGAACTGTCTTTCAAGTTAAAACATTGCCCCTTGTTCTGTCACTAAAGGTAAAAAGGTATTCTCCAACTTTCTTAAATTTTCCTGATAGAAAGTGCTACGGGAGCATTAAGTTTAGAGTTCATGTGAAGTATACACATACTCTCTCAAGCTTTCGTTGTTCATAAATGTTTTTAAAATACATTTTACAAAAAAGGTAACTGGATTACAGGACACCCCAAAACTTCCAACAGCAAACAGGACTATACAAAGAAATCGGAAACACTTATTCCAAATTCACAGAACCACTAGCAAAGATCTACTTTGTAAAATAACTGCTATTTTCAAACGGTTTGTTTACCTGAGAATAATGAGCACTGAAACCAGCTTGAGACATTTCCATTTCAAAAGAGGAGGCCTGCTGGTCTGTTGTTGCTGTTAAACAGAAAAAATTAAGTTTCAGAAATAAATTTGTTTCAATCTGAAAAAGTAACTGAAGAGTGTTACAGAAATGATCATATGATAGTAAAGGATAGCATAATTAATTAATCTATTCAGTGGATATAGTTTACCATAGATTTTTATAATAAACACAGAAATAAAGACCCATGTTGAATGCTACTATTAAGTATGGGAATTTCCGTTTTAAGATCATGTCTCAGAACTTGTCCAACAAAGTTTCTGGGCTAAAACTGAACAGATTTGAACTCAGGCTGATGGTAAGTATGTTTGGAATGTTTGATTAATATGGTTAAGCCATTTTCCACTTGAGCTAAGTGAACAATAAAACACCAGCCATGTAACCCTGGCCTTGCATTCAAGCAACTAAAGTTTTGTAGGCAGCTGGAGGAACTTTAAATGAAAAACACTTGATGTTTGTATGAAGCTTTGCAAAAACAACATAGGAAAATCTCTGCTGTCCGAGATTCATAAGCCTCAGCGAAGTGCTTGGGAATGATAATCCTGCCCAGAAAATTACATGAAAATCTGATTTTCTTAAATGACTTTGTATAAAAAAAGGCATCAGGTGATTTTGTACTAGCTTCAGTATCTTGTCAAGTAGTCATATGCTAGTTATTAAACTTTGATGGGCTGTTTTACTCCCAGGTAAACTTGAAATATCATCAGGGAAGAAAAAGCTCTGCCTTTTCCTCTACTTAAAAGAAAGCTAAAGCAGTCCTTAATAGTCAAGGACTACTTTGCCACTCTAAGTGGCCGAGTAAGGGAACTATATTCTGCATGTTGATTCTTCCTTGAGAGCAAGATATGCTAACAGGCAGTAAAGGCAAGCTATGAAATCTGCTCTGATGCTGGTCCAGGAAGAGTTCACAGTTTGCTACCAGCTGAGTGGCGAAGCAAACGTTCAGCTATGTGAACAAAACTGAGCCATAGCAAGCCATGGTTGCATGAATTTCAGGCATCTGGACTACTAAATAATACTGAACTTTTGATACGCAGCAACTAAATCCCAGTGGTTGCTCCCTGGGACATGATGCCTTTCCTAATTGCTGCAATTTATAGCCAGTCATAGGAAGGAGACATGATCTCAAAGGCAAAGTGTTTGACATACAAACGAACACTATCATGTTTCACAAGATGTAGCTGCTTTTCTAAGTCTGAAAAAGTCATTTTTAGGCATAAAACTCTTAAGCTGCACATCTGCTAATAAGCAGTATTTTCATGCAGTAAAGGATGCTCCTTAATGAGCTGAGAAAGACAGGATTCTCACAGCCTGAGGCAGAGGACAAAGCTGGTACTGTTGGTATGTGCAGCTCAAAATACTGCTTAGATAATGGCCCTTAGCCGAACTTTGCATTCAGTTTTAAACTGCCAAGCATCTTACAAAGGATATTTTGTGAAAAAACATTTGTGCCTGCCCACGGGTTGGATAAAACATAAAATTGCTGTTAAAAGCAATGTCCATGCCATGAGACACAGAGACATATGAAAAAGATTATGTGTAAAAATCCACCGGCTGTCATGTAGAAGTTTTTGTTGGATTTGATTTTTCAAATCTCTGTCAATTTTCCTTTGAATTTTTTTAAATAACCAAAATAAAAACAAGAAATACAAGAAAAAATATCAAATTTACTACTACACTAGCAAGAAGCAATTTAGATTGAGAATTTAAAAAGATTCAGATGTCAAATTTCAGCAACCAAGGTTCTTGTGACACACAGAAGCTACTGTGTACAGAGCTGATTAATCTCCAATTAAACACATCCAATAAACTGGCTTGTCACCAGAAAGCTGCGTGGTACAGGATTAATCTGCTTGCTTCCACCACCAGAAAAATGCATGCATGGGCACAGTTGTGAATCCAGAATACAACTGAAAGGTTTTGGGATAGGACAGGAAACTATGCCTGAAGAATCAGAATGAAATGATTTAGTCAGCATCATCTACCTCCAACCCACTGGAGCATCTTGACCTTGCTATGTTTTGATAAAAAGCTAAAATCCCATTTTCATTTCTATTCTGATTCTCTTGCAGACAGATTACATGATTTCTAGTGCTTTGGTGGAGGAGGAGACATTTCTTGTCTCATACTGCAAGTGTCTTATACAGAAATCTTAGTGCATCTCTGAGTTCCTACAGAAAATCTGCAAACCAAGAAGCCTTTTGGCAGTAACGAAATTAATTAGCTTGTCTTTTGTGGTCTGGACGAAGGCAAATTTCCACATATTTAATTTCAAATACAGCCAATATAAAATAAAAATGGTAAATAAGGCAAATATATCAATGCATAAATATCCTAACATTTTATGGTAAGTTTATGTTAAATAAAAAGTTAAATAAAAGATAAACAATATCCAAGAAATACATATTTGTTACTGCATAATTTGCAGAAAATTAGAACTGAATTAAAGGAGTACTGCAGAACTTGTTTATACTTAAAGAGCTGCAATATGCTTTATGTACCAATATATTGAAGGACATGAAGATGAAAATCAAGAGTCAACTACCATATAAACACATTCAATTCAACCAAATCTTCCAGAAAGTAAAAAGAGAACATATAAATGGTATTTTAATAAACTGTTTATTGCTGAAAATATTTAGTAATAGCTGAAAACATTAATATTTGATCAAACTAAATAACACATTACCCCCAATCTAAATATGTCTGAGAAATACAACTCCAAGGTAAAAAAATTGAAAATACTCTCTTAATTTTGTACATTCAAGTCAATATTTTCTTTTGTTCCAGCTGTAAACGACACTATTCCAGCTACTTGGAAAGTTGAAGTGTTGAAAAAGAATAGTCCAAATAGATGGATGTTTTCTTTGTATTACATGAACCCCTCCAGAGCTGGCCAGTATAATTTATAACTAATAAACTCTGTCTCCTGTTACCAGTAGTGTACTTGAAACAAACAATGGTTTGGACAGTGTTGTCTCATTTGGATGGAGAATGTAAGCAGATATTACGAGAGAATGATTTTCTATGCTAAAATCTGAATACTGTGAACCTTCCCAAAGAAAAATTATATCTTGTTAACTCTATGCAGCAAGTCCATGCTAAATTGTATAGCAAAGTAATATGCTGTAATTAATAACTAACCAAAAAGAGACCCTAAATACTTATGCAAAAAACCAGATGATCATGGGGTAATTGGAGTATGATCTGGGAATGCTTTTTACCTGAAAGAGGGCAACTTCCTATTTACCCCATTAAAACAGTTCTGGTTACTTACCCTTTTAGGCTATTGTCTCCACAGGCTCTAAGTCCTCTGAATACAGTCACATCTGTATCTACTATTTTGATGTCTATTATAAAATATTTTTATAATCAGCGTGGAAGAAATACCTGCATAGTAAATTTTACGCTGCTCAATGCATTTCAAAGGAAGGTAAAAACAGGCGTTCTTCTATTTGTTTCAGTTGTAATGGAGGCATAAAGTAAAATTTTAAATAATCTCACCTTCCAGGGCAAATATTCTCTCTCCAAGTGCTTCAACAATGGTTAAAAGAGCTAATTCATCTGAGACATTGAAAAAATGCTTTTCAGTAGGCTTACTGGCAATTGATCTTATTTCCTCTACAAATTTCTCAGTACTTAAATTTCCTCTGCTGTAGCTGCCAAGAATCTAAAGAGAATAAGAAAAACCAAAAAAAACCAAAACAAAAGTCAAGCATACATTTCATAACCTGTTTAAAAAAATACCATTGAGGTAGGCTGTCAGAGAATGGTGGAAAATCATATCTGACCTTAATTTGTTCTGTTAAAACCTCACTCAATTGATTTGAAAGCATTCTTTCCCAAGGAGAACAGAACTGTATGAGGGTTCCTTGTTTTTTTGAAAATACCATTTGACAGGAAACAAAGTAACTGTATAGTGTGATGTCTGCTATCCTCAACTTTACTTTTGACCCTTTCTTCACAAAATTCTAATAATTTATTCTCTGATTTGTTGAAGTAGGCCATAATTTAGTAAAAAACCCACAAAACACTTCCCAAACCAGAGTAACAATTACACTGTCTTCTGCGTAACCAGCAATTCTTATCATAACAGGCTATACATGCAGTTAATGACAAGTTGATTAGGCATAGAATAGTTCTTTATTCTGTGAAGATGTGCCCCATAAATACATATAAGAACAACACCTGCGTTCAATGTTAACAATTTCAATGCAATACAAGACTTTAGATTCGGTTTGCAGTTTTAACAACGCTGCTGTAACAATTCAGGATACCTCAGAAAAAACACCTCACTTCTCTTACTTACCAAACAGATATTTTTCATACGGAAAAGGGGCTCTATAGACTAAACTTGATTTGAGAGGGAGACAAAAACCAAATGCCTATGCTTTAACATCTCAGCCCACTGGGGCAATTCAAATTTGGTTCCAAAAAGGAATTTTATTGCTAAAAATTGTTGCAGTGTCAAGGGCAACTTCTTCTTTAGTTATCTCTAATTTTATGACGAAAACCACTGAAAAACTGTGTGCTGCTGGACCCAACTTTTGTTTTATATCTTTCTTTAAAGTAAGTATAACATCTTTCTTTAAGTTTTATGGTTTCATACCACCTTATTTTACCAAAAAATAAGACAGCAAAACAAAGAAAGATAGCAATGGAGAGGCAAAAAACCAATATTCCTTCAAAATTAACAACAGAAAATAGAATATTTGTGTATAAAATACACAAGTATAGTGAAGTATTAACACCAAATATATAACTAATGCTTTCATATTTCTTGTTATGGTTAACCTCTATTCTCATTCAGCTACCGTTTGTTTAACATGAAAATGACAGCTTTAGAGTGTAAGCATACAACATAGACATAATGAATATGTATTTTTTTGATGGTTAATATTTGCCTTTTTTTTTAATAGGTAATGTTCCTATAGAAGTTGCTTAGAATATTGTATTAGTCCACTTTGCTCAATATTGCTTTTAAGAAAAAGGATTTGATTTAAAACTATCCCTCAAACTCTTCCTCCTTTTTCTTCACACAGACTCATACCTGTCATCACCCAAACGACAGATAGATTGCTTTTCTTACATGCTATAAAATCAGAAAGCAAATTTTTAATGTGTTTTTCAGCTTTTTCCTTTTTTCCTCTCTGAAATAATTGTATTTCCATAAAGATTCTGTGAAATGAACTTCTAAAACTGAAATTGCATTTAGAAGATGACACATGCTTTTAAGATTCTGAATTTTCCCATTAAATTTCACTTACAGCAATAGCGAATCTCTGAATGTTTTCATCTTCACAATCATCAATCACTTCTTGTAATCTGTAGTTGTCATGTGATTCCCCATCAGTCACAATAACCATTACTTTTTGTACTCCTCTTCGTGCGCCGTGAGCCTCAGTAAAAGCTTCTTCCCTGAAGACACCATAAAGTGTTTTGGAGAAAAGCAGTGTCAGCATTTAGCACATGCATCATATTTGCATAGCCAACCATAAACTAAAAGATTCTATATTAACTAGGAAGCAGGAAATGGAGATTAATGCTAACCATGAACAAATACAAACAACTGCAATTGGAACTTACATGACAGGTCATAGCCAAAGTTTCACAAGCATTCATTCATCACTTACTTGAGAGCAATAGGAGAAAATACAAATCTGGATAGTGAAAAATTCTTCCCCTCTACAAATAAACTTCTGGCACCTTAAAACAGCTTTTGGCATCTTAAAAAAAGACCCAGCCAACACTCTCCCTTTCCAAAAGCCCATGTAGAAAAACCTCACCTACTTGCACTCTACAGCAGCACTTCAAGTGGTCAAAGTATTTACTGAGCTACCAGCACACCTCTGCACACCCATGTTAATTAACACTGGGTGTTGGGGACATGGCAGAAATAGGTTGCAGGCAAGTGAAGGCAGTTCGGGGCACCCACTAGAATTCTACAGTTGCAGATGGGCAAACAGGCTCTGAGGTTTTGGGCAGCTGTTCACCCTGACCATGGACGTGACAAGGCAAGGCTGGATTAGGGCTCTGGAAGAGAAGGAAGGAAGCAGGGCTTCCTCTTTTCAGAAAAATACCACAGAATTCTAGGATGGCCACATGAGTGAAAACTGAAATTTACCACTGAAAATGGTCAAAGGGGGATGACTGCGAGAACAGAGGAAGCTTTTGCTGACAGTTTCTGTATATACAAGCCTGCAGTATTTTGTGGTACACAGGGGCTTTCTGAACTAGATGTGGTTTCTTAATACTTGGCAATTCTCAACTGGCTCTGCTCTCATGAACTTGTTCGGACTCCTCAAGCTTCTGCTCGCACCTCAGGAAAACGTTAATATGTAAGAATTGTATACCACATCAACAAAACTTTGGTCAGGCAATCAAATTGTTCATTCGAAGGATGCTGCATATATCACTAAATGGTTGATTGGAAAGAGTAAATGCAATCTTTTGTGGAATAAAATCATGCTTTTGTGGTGGAAAAAACAAACCCAGAAACGAAAAAAGATACCAGGACAACGTTGTGCAGCTTGAAATTTTCAGAGAGATTTTACATTTACTGTCTGTTCTATGAAAGTCAGATTTAATTTTTCTCATAAAATAAGCATTTCTAAGTATTGCTATTGCTACAACAGGTCTTTGGTCTCTCAGTGATCAAGAAGCTTCAAAGACCTAGGACATAACATTTTTAGACTTTCTGACAAGTGTGGGCTCAGACATTGTAATAATCAACTTCAGAATGTAACATTAAAAATTCTATTTTTTTGTTTTTCCTGTGAAAAACTTGATTTTTTTTCTCTACATACACAGTTCCTACCCGCTCTATATGGACATCAGATATTGTCAGCCCTTTGCTTAGACCTACAACCTTGCTCCATGTCTATTATCTTTTCCTAATTCCTCCATTCAGGAGACAACTGCCTTTCAAGGGTCTTCTATGCAATCGCTCTAGCTGCTGGATAGAGTCTGCTTATCCACCTTCCTTCTAAATGATGCTTGCTTAGCTAAAATTAAGTCAGTTGTTAGCCACACTATGTTTTTAACGCATGAAACCAGAATCACCACCCTGCCTGTGCTCGTTTCTCCCACGTGCAGGACAGCATGTTGTGTGCATACCTGGCTGTGTCTATTCCCAGGGCTGTCATGGTTTGTGTGCCACCCCGCTGGCGTATTCTCGAGGCCGCAGCCATCACATCTTCTGTTGTTGAGTATGTATTCAGGAAAAATTCATGGACTACAGTCTGTCCATACTGAACAATTCCAACCTGAAACACACAGTTCATGTTTAAAATCAACTGCCCTTAAAGAAAATATCCCTGCCTCTTGGAGTGGGGTAATTGTCTGTTTGTACATACAGCCAGGAGAAAAATTGAACTCTTTGTGTTTCCTTCAGTATGAAACCCCCATAAAAATTTGAGCAAGACTAGCTAGATGACAGTCTCATCAAACATTTTGAAGTTTCTAAATTGCTTTTATTAAAAACTGGAATAAAGCCAAAAGCTGTCTCAAGTCCTTGGTCTTCCTGCCTTGAGGCAATCTGGATGGGAGCTCTGCTCTCCTCTTGGCCAAGGCAGACCAGTGCCGCAACCACCAGCCACAACTCCTCAGAACTGTTTTCCTTATGGCATACAACGTCATGGCTCACTCACTACTCTGTTCATTCCACTCAAATATAATATTCCTACATCTAATAGTTTATTTACCCTAAATTGAGCCTAGAAACAGGAAGACCCAGTTACTCTTATCTTGATGAAGACTGCAGGGACATCCATGAGATGTACGTTCTCCCAGCAGGAGGTAAGTCAAAGTATCACCTGACAAGTACCAGAGGGTAAAACATGAAGGAAATGGTGGCTTTGGGATGGGGGAGCGTAATGTAAAATCTACAGATGACCTTAGCAGGACAAGCCTTTGTGCAGATGATCAACACATGGGATTGTGCAATAACCACAAAATGCCTGAGGAAACCTGCTGCAAACCAAGAGTGGAATAAAAAGACAAGCAATATTCTTAAATGTTAATTAATTTCTTCCATTCATCTCTGTCAGTTTTAATATTTTGGCAGGTTCCTGACAGCTTTTACTGCGAAGAAGCCACACAATGTTCCATTAGCATATTTCAATTTTACGTTACACATGACAATTTATAGGTGTTATTTAGGATAATGCAGTATTACGTGGCATTTATGTCTCACTCATCTATTATTAAAAGCACTCTAGCATTAAGGTACTGAAGATTAGTAAGACCTCTGGGATGTTTTTGCCATCATATTATTTTAGAAATGGCTTAGTATGTATTTTACAATTGCTTTACAGGTTTCTTTTTAGGTATTTTCATAGCCTCTCAGATTCTGCACAATACTTGTTTGCTTGTAGCAGAAGGGTTAGAATTGTATAAATATTTCACAGTAAACATCAATAACATGATCATTATGAAATGCTAGTTACATATGATTATGAGACTATAATTATAATAGCATATGACAGCAAAATCTATCCCACTGAATTGCTGTATCTTTTTGAAAACACAAATCTGGAAGAACTGATTTAGGCTCAAAGTTACGACAAGTTGCTGCCTTTCAGATATTTCTCTCTTGGAGGTATGCCCTCTTCCATCTGCAGCAGAGACAATGCAGAGGCTGCAATGTTCCCATGAGCAGCGGCCTATTAACCCTGTGCAGTGTTTACAGAACCAACCAGGGCACACTCTGTATCATCACTCAGAGCACTCATGTGGCACTGAATAAACCACAAGCTGAAGATGAAATTTTTAACCTGTTCCCTCCAAGGCAACAATTTTGTGGTGTGCATCTAAGGTGACACACCACATTATCTGAATAGGATGCTGTTAGTCTTTTAAAAAGACTGCTGTGAACTGGTGATGAACAAGAGATTTGCATCATGCTTGACTTTCCAGAGGAGGAGTAATGGCTTAAGAATTCCAGTGCCATGAGCAAACTGTAGCCAGAGACTAGAGTATGCTGGGAAGCTGGTTGGTGTGGATTCATGGCTCCTTCTCTGCAGCTTTTGAGGTACCAAGAATGAAATCATCTACTGACTGCTGCCAGTGTGAAAAACATTTGCTAGTCTTTCATGATTCTAGAGACTCATGTTGGTGTTGTCATTTTCCTAAAAAAAGATTACAGGCTGACATTGAGTTGCATCATTTCCTGTTTGAAAGGAAATGCCCATGATCACAGCAAGTACACATTTTGAGCGTTTCCTTCTCAGGAAGTGAATGGGAAGAACATCTGAGTCTGAAAACTGCACCGTGCAGCATAGCTTGTAAATCAGGAAGGAAGGGGGGTGTGTGGTTATCTTATGGGATACAATTGTCATGTGGGACCCTTCCTTAGCACTAGCTTTGAAAACACTGATCATCATGTTCTACATATTCCATGGCATCAAAGATGAACCATTCCTTAGTAAAAGCCTCTGAGAAAATGCTACTAGGCTTCATGTTCTGTGAAGGATTCCTACAGGATCACAGAATGATCATCTTGTAAAATTAGAGTTGTATTCTATTAGATAGCAATGAAGGTTTGAGATTTTGTAGCCTTTTCATCTTATGAAAAAGCAAAAGTGGCACATCTAAAGGCAAATGTTCCTTTATGGGACCTCAGCAAGCCCCTAAGAGTGATGCTTACAGGCATCGTATGTTTTGATTTGCTTGTTTAATTTATGTCTGGAAAATGCAATAGTACTACACAGAGGGACATAATTCTGCTCTACTCCAGAGAACCTATTATTTTTCCCAGCATTACTGACCATAATCTATTGAACATTCTTGTAATTCTTAAGTTTATGTTCCCTTCCCTTGCATTCCATGGCTTTTACATTACACAGGGGAATAATTCTTTAATTGTCCCCAGTTCCTGTGAAAAGTGTTGTACAAGAGAACAGGCAAGTGATGGACTGTTCTACTTTGGAACAAAGCAGTTTTCAGGGCTACAATTTATTGTTGTCCTATAAAAGAATACAGACCCTTATTTGGAAAGTACATTCTGGTTTTCCCAATAAATTATTAAGCTAATTGATTTGGCAAAAACCAACAGCTAAAATAACAAAAGGAAAGGAAAACCATTTGGTACATAAAATCATATGTTAGAGTTTTCAGCATTGGGATATGGAGAGAAATCAGAAATATTTTAGGATGTACTGATACTTAATGTAAAAGAAAAGCAGAGATGCTTTGGGAAGCATTAAGGGATAATATCTTTTTTCATAAGGAGATCTTTTCAAAGACATCTGGACAACAAAAAAAAATTAATTCTCCCACATTTTGTTTACTTCAAGACACAAGTAACTTGTAAACTCTTGCAAAGATCTTTCTTCAACCTTAACCTTTGTAATACCTCTTAAATGCACTTCTGTTCCTCTGAAGACAAAACTAATCGTAAGATATGACATGGCATGACTTATTACTGTGCTGATACAGTCCCTTTGGAGACACACTAAGGTACAGGCCAAATATCTGTAACTGCCTATGTCATATATTAATGGAAAAATAGAAACTGTCTGAAGATTTCAGAAGGCCTTTTGAGCACAGCTTTAAAGCTAGACTTGAACTTATTCAGGAATTCTGCTTTCTCTTTTGAGAGAAATTCACAGAAAGTTACTCATATGTAAATGATTAAAAAACCTACCCCTTCATATTAAAAAGACAATTATCTTCACAACAGTTAAAAATGAGGCAAAAAAAGGCCAAGCGAAATATTTTGATTTTGTTCCTACTTCTACTACTTCTACATAATTCCTCCTTCTTTTTCCACTTTTCTGTCATCACTTTCCATTTACTTATTTTATCTTAAAACTCAAGATATGCAGCTTAATCATCAATATGGAGTTGTAGATTATCTGGAGAAGGGAAAGAGGAAAGGAAGGAAAAAAATACCATAAACTTTGACTTTCTGCATTGGAAACTTCAGGCTTTCATTTTTAAATCTGCCAAACATGCAACACTGAGCAATTATTCTCCTGAGTTGCTACAAATCTAATGACCACTGTTCATGGAGGGGATAAGTGGGAGAAAGAAAAAATCTCAAAAGCCTCTAATCAAAACATAGTTTTGAACAAGTCACACCCAATCTGCTAAGGAGTTGTTCTGAAATCACCTCATTCCTTTCCTGTGCAAAACAATCTTAAGTCAGTGAAAGTCCACAGATTTCTGCATGCTCAGTAATAAAAACTTAAAATGGAAAAATCAATTAAAACAGACAAAAAGTAAGTTATTGTTCCTATGCTTCTCTTTTGGGCTCCCATAGGAGAGGGGAAAAATAAGCCTGCTCTCTTGTTTCTCCTCTTCTCAATTGTATAGTCATTTAAACATTTTTTTCTGAGAAAGGAGACAGTGTGGGTGGGGGACAGAGTATAAACTCATTACTAACTTCAGATGTGCCAGGTCTCCCAAGCAGGGGGCTCAGAGGAGAGGAGAGAGATGAGATGTATTCGAGGAAGGAGGAAGGTAAGAGGGACTGAGAAAATTCCACCGAGCTTTTGCCATCCATTTCCAGTTTTTCAGCCTCTCTCCTCCTTATCCCATTCTTATCTCCCTCTCAAATGTTTCTGCTGTGTAGCAGCCAGATGCCAAAGCTGACGTCCTCAAGTGAATATGTGTACGTGTGAGAAGAGGAGTAGCTATGCCAAACTGTGGGCACAAGGGATTTTGTAGGTGGAGATGGGAAGCTGCTGGAGTGCAGGCCAGCGAGGGACCTTTTGTGCACGAGCTGAGCCACACAGACGAGGCAGTATTCCAAAACTGAACATAACAGAGGTGTGGCATTGTAAAAATTTAGGAGTTTCTGGGTGAGGAAGAGGAGTGAGGGTGCAGTAGAGTTGACTGCCCTGTATACCACTCCCATGAAAACCTTTGGGCAGAAGACAGTGATGATTTCCATGCAGCCAATGCCCCACACTGAGAAGTTCAGATTTAAGTATTTTAAGATAGTACATGTTTGAGTAATCACCTGTTTAAGGGAACAGAAAGAATTTTTTCCTTTCTGCTGAATTTGATGAAGTGTTTTTCCTTCTTCCTCACTGTATCTGAAGAAAAGTATGTTTAAAATTACAGGATATGATTGTGAAGTTGACAGTTTATAAGTTATTTTATCAGCCAGTGTTCAGTATAGACAACAGAGGACCTAGGTGGTAACCTGAAAACCCCAATTAACAGGGAAAATTACGGGTGTAATACTCTCTGCAGACAGAGGTATCCTTTACGTCTTCTCACAGTCTTCTTCGTAAAGGCAGGAGATGAATGTTAGGAGCTAACCCAAAGCAACGAAACTGCCTGTAGCATGTAATTTATTATAGGAGGTCCTGGAAAATCCTTGACTTTGGGAGGTGGAAAATAGAGAAAGGAAAAGAAGAAACAGTTTCTTCTCTTCCTGTTGTTAAAGCTTTTGGTGTTAATATGTATCCCAGAGTCAATGTTTCCCCCTTCCCAGAGTTCTCTTAGAACTGGTATTTACATAATCTGTTCAGCAGCCTGTGGGACATATGCCAGATCCTCAGGGGGGTAATTGGTCATAGCTTCATTAATTCTGATGGAACCGCACTGATTTATAGCAGCTGGGAATTTGGCCCTCTCCATTTATTATATAAATGCAGCTTCTGCCATTAATAACATGCAGCTAAACAGTCACTAGTTAATTAGGATCTCAAGGTTTAAAAGCTGCATGCCCAATGTTCCAGAGTACTAAGAGCACTGCTCCAAAAAGCTTACAATCAAAAGCTGTCCAAACCACGCATGTGTGCTTCAGAAGAGCAGAAATGACCTTTGTGCAATGAAGTACAAAGGAAGACAAGAAGGGGCTGTGGAGAGGAAGGAAGTGGGAAAGGACAGTGTTCAAGCAGCCTCACTCAATGCACTTAACTTTTGTCTCTAGGTTAGAAAGCTGGTTTCTCCAGACTGCTTGAGCAGTGGGGGGAGGGATAGTCTTCCTGACATTGCTGCTTGATGACTGAATACTAGCTTGTGGTTTCAGCTATTTCTCTTTAGTATCTTGCTGCTGTAGGTTCTTGGAATTGAAGAGGTCCATAGATGATACTATTATACCATTTCCTGTAAATTGTTTTTTCTTCTCAAATTAAAAAAACATAAAATATCTACCATATTACCTGTGTTTGCTGAGGACCTATATCCATATTTCTCAGGAGGCTGTTCAGAAAGTCTGTGACACTCTCCCATGGATAAATGCTGTTGGATCCATCGAGGACTATGACGATGTCCAACTGGGTTTTACACTCTGCAACACAAATTGCCACATAAGAATTGACACTAACAAGGATCAGACTTATCTCAAAGATCCAGCTACTTTTGTCATTAGTAACAAATGTATATCCTTCTGCAGTGGGGCTGAACTCTAATGTTTGATGCCAACTATCATTCTTCAACTTTTGCATTGTATTTTACATGGCTTGTGCTCTCTTTTTCATGGAGGGGCTTTCTTGTGAGCAGAAATTTAAGAATGGGAGAAGATCACATAACTGGAGTATTTACCAGTGACCCCCTACCTTCTTCAATGTCAATCTATTTTTCTACAATTTTTTTCAAAGGACCAGGTCTTAAAGATTTGTATGTATATTACTAAGCTGGGTTTAGGTCTGTATTAGGTCTGAATATCCCGTCATTATTTAAAAAGAGTCTTTTGGCCATAAGTTAAAAACATAAGCAACTATTTTTAGCAATTGTGTTTGGATGTTACATAGCCCTGTAATGATTGTTTATACTGAGATAAATTCCAAAAGTAGGAAGAATTTAGGTTATATACGGACAATGAAAACATTTACTTAACTTGGTAATGCTGGTAGCTAAGTTAAGCAGTTCATTTTTTTTCAGTATGCCTGTGTGTATACATTTGTCTTGTTTGGCACTTTTTATTTTTGGACACACAGGAAAATTCCTGCAGCATGCATACCTTGCACAGACGGAGCAATGGCCTCAACAGTTTCAAAAGTGGAGCTGACATTAGAACAAACTCCAGTTGTGTAATGCAAACGTCCACACTTATAAGCATAAAGTGGTCCACATGCCTTTAAAAAATGAAAAAGGGTGAAATGTTTTTGTTATGATACCCGAGCAAAAAGCAGACTTTTAAAATTAGCAAAGTCCTTTCTTACCAGAAACCCTCCTTTTGGGTTAGTGACTAAGGTTGTTCCAAGAGTCATGTTTTCTTTTACTTCCACAACGTTAGGAACTGAAGTAGAAGCTATAAATAGATCAAAATGTTAAGTATTTGGGAACATGAAAACAAAATGTTAAATTATATATCCCCTAGTATGGAGCTTCCAGCTTCTAAAATAAAACCCAGACTGACACTGGTTTCATCAAATATTTTAGCACCCTTCCTCCTCCTTCTTCAATTGCAACAATCAAGAAAAATTTCTGAGACTGGCTTTTATCCCAGAAAATTTGTCTGGGTTGCTGTCTCAAATAGTTTTCTTGAACCGCAAGAGAAAAAAAAAGTAAAAATAACAGCACAATGAAAACAAGATACTACTACGCACTGAGTTTTGTTAATTAGGAAAAAAAACCATTCATTTTTTACCTTGTCTTGCTATGACTGACTTAATAGCTTTTTTATTTGTTACAGTTATGTTACGTTACTGACATTCAGGTTTTCAAGGAACATAAGAAGATAAAAAATATCACAACAGGAATATTTAGTGAAGCTCACATTAACATGAATTTTCTTCCAGTCTAAACCAGGTATCTCTTGACTTGTCCTAGAAAATTATTAATATTTATCTATGTCATATTAAGATGCATCAGCCTAGTTACATTTTCATCAAAAGCTTACTGAGGGCATTATGAAGGCTCTTGGCTTCAGAGAGCTTTGGAAAGGGTAATCCATGAAATTATGCTCCAAGACCTTCCGGGCTCAATGGCCAGGACTGCCAAACGCAGCCAATTAATGTCAGTCATAATAAAGTTTTGATAACACAACCACATGCGCATTCTAAAATTATGAGCATGTCTTCCACAGGACAGTAAGAAGCCTAAAAATAAAATGATTTTTAATGTTACAAACATAACTTCCTTCACATTTAGCGCTGGAGCCCCAAGCAACTTTTCGCTAGAAAAACATTTCTAATGCATACTTACTAGCTAAAAATCTCCTAAGATCTGACCTCTATTATTCCTCCATGTGACACAGCTTTATTCCTTTCATACCTGGTAAGTTCAGTTTCACGCAGGGTGATGGGCTATCCCTTCCTACAGGGCATTTGTAGACATCGCCTGTTCTTTTCTCAGGTTGGCCAACTAGTGGTGAACCAATAAGTACCCTGCAAATTAAATAAGTTACCTGAAGTGTCTTCTTTCTAACAAGGCACAGAAGTCAGCAAAAGAAACTTACAGAGAGAGCACAGCTGTAGCAAGCTCCACACTAGCAGTATAGGACAAAGAAAAATAAAATTATCTATCATACTAGTTCAGATGCAAGAGAAATAGTAACAACATGAAAAGGAAATGTGCCTATAAACCCAGTTAAAGAACAGAATAACATTTTAGAAAAATCTAGTGGAAAATAAAAGCAATATAGGTGGGTAGATGACAAGTCTTAGAAGTAATACAGAAGGAAATATATAGTTTATTTAATATGTCCTGGATCTTTACAAGATCTAAGATGAAAACCTATTTTCAATGCTCAGAGACCAAAGGGCAAAGGAGAGGCTCACAAGCACTCAGAGGAAGAATTTAGTCTTAAATCATGTGGAGCAGCACTGTAAAAGACATGTTCTTCCCTTTCATTAATAAAGAAAGAAAGGTTATTAAAAGAAAAGTTTAAAAAAGGCGGAGATGCTGAGTGTGCCTGACATCTCCCGGGAGGTGATCAATGGTCATCAGGTTCATGCCCCTGTGCTGTTCCTTTCTCAGAAAGAAAGAACCCCATGAAGAGAGTTACGTGGTCTGAAAGGCTATTTTGTCTTTTTGCATTAGGGAATTCCAGGTTTATTGAGAAACAGCTGCAGTCAGGTTCAGAGACTATTTGTTGCTGGAAAGCTCTATCTGTGCCATACAGGTAGCATTATAGCAGGAGAAAAATCCTCTCAAGACTGTTTTGTGTATTTTTAACTATCAGCTTACAGATTTTCTGCTTTAAATACTGACATACTGAAAGCTTGACAATTTACAGGACCTCTGAAGTTCAATTTCAGAGATGTCAGATCTAGCACACTAGTTTATATCGCTGTCTGGCTACTGGTAGAACCACTGTTTCCAGCTCGTATTATTGTTTGCTTTTGAAAGGTTTCAGGACTGTTTACAACAATACAGCTTACTTTGCAAAATCCCAGCTCCTAGAATGTATTCCATTTCCTGAAGGTCTAAATTAGCTCAAAGAAGGTCATTATTCTTATTCTCTCATGACCCTTATACAAATGTGTATTTAAACATCTTACATTTGCAGCAATCAGGAACTAGCACATTCAAAAGCACGCCCTGTGATTTCATTTCTCTGAGCACTGTGTTGCGGGGGTCAGACTCTCAGAGCACCTGCAGTGGTGATTGCTTACCGCAGAACAGTCTGGCCTGGCTATCACACAGCCTCCTCCTGCCTGTCATTCCCGCATGCCTGCAGGAGTCTCTGGGTTTACCAAGAATTATGAAAAAAGCTCTGGGAAAACCAGAGCCAGCTGCAAAGAATGATGGTGATCTCTTTCCCAAACCTTTTACCATGCAATTGTTATTTCAGCCCTCCAGCCCAGTTGCTAGCCTCTGGGGTTTAACAAGGGAAGAGCATAGGCAGGTGTTTATCAAATGACCAAGAAGCAATGATATGAGTGAACATGCCAAAATACAACCTTCACTTAGAAGAACAGGAAGGAAAAGAGAGGTTAAGATAAATGCTCCAAGTGCCAAATGCAAATATATTACCAGTTGCAAGACATATTTAGCCCTCCAAAAGGGAAGGCAGAGGGAGCACTGTACTAATTAATATTTTGACAGGTAAATCTTCCAACCAACTGAGTAAAAAGAACTCAGTTCAGACAAGCCCTGACAGAAAACTTTAGAAAAAAACATTTAATACAGATTATTTAGGTAAAATAGGAGTAATTTCACTGTAAATACATTAACAGAAGGAAAAGATAAAGATTTCATTTGGTAAATGGAAAAATCAGAGCACAGGTTAAACACAGTACTTTCTCAGCTCCATTAAAAAGGGAATTTACCCATTTTGTGAAATCATTTATGTCTTTGAGGACATAACAGGAGGTATACATGTTGATCTTCTCTTTCCCAATCTTTCCAGATTTCCTAAGGACTGTGCATAAGTTTAAGAAATATGCCTGACAGAATCTGACCCTAACTTGAAAAAGAAGTACAGCATCTGAGTTACTGAATACCTGATAATTTGGAGTGTTCAGTAAAACGAAAAAGAGCTTACCATTTCCCTTCCTCATTTTCATACTGTTGGACTGTGTACCCAAACATGTCTTCCAGAGGCCCACTGAAGGTTAGTGCATTTTTCACATCAACATTGGAAGTGCAAACAAGGTGAAAGAGAGCTTTAAAAAAAATTAGTATTTAAAATAATATCAGTATGCAGCAGTACAAATGAACCCAAATACTTCTAAGAAATCAATGTTCGATTATGATTTAATGAAAGGTACAAGACACGTTCAAAGTGGCCTTTGGGGCACACATATCGCAGCTTGTAAGAGATTTAAAACATACTTCCTCATACATAGATACACAACTAAATTCAGAGTTGTTAGCAACTGGAATTCTGTATCAAAAACATATTTTTCAAACTCCCATCACTCATTCTAAAGTCAATTCCAATGACAGTAAGTAAAACATTACCACCTTTAAGAATAAATAACTTTTTAGTTATTTATTTAGTTTTGTTTAGTTATTCCTTTTAGCTGCATTCATTTCTAAAGCAAGAATTTAACACAAAATGTTCCTTCTCTCATTCAAATAAGTAGTTCCAAAGGTTACATAAATTGAGAAATAACTAATTTTTAACAGAAATTTTTTGCAGAAAAACTACATAGGAAAAGAATGAGGAAAAGCTTTCAGATGTATTTCATTTTCATCTATATTAGAGAAAAAGAAGTATATACTTTTCTCTTAATTCCTGTAAACCATTTATATTCGGAAAAGAATAAAATAAATTTTCTATGCAACCATATGCTGATCTCCCCAGTACCTATATGTGATTATGTGCAGAACTCCAATACTTGTGTAGTTAGGAAAAGTTGCTATACCACAGTGATCTTGGACTATGAAGAGATTAAGACAGTGAACGCTTCTTCTGACTGATTTCCCATACGCTAAAGTTCAGGGATCATCATCAAGGAAAATACTGCCAAAGTTTGCCTGTACAGCAAGTTTTAGAAAAATCTGATATATAGGGTAAAAATCCAGCTTGAAGTGATACCTATAACCAGCTGCAAGACTTATTAAGAAGCAAAAACCACTATTATATATAAAAATAAGCATATTTATCTTTTCTTTATTGGCTATTTCTTACAGTGATCTCTTCCATCTTTGTCCAATAAATCAGTTTCAAAAGTAACCACTGACTCTGCTGCTGCAGAGCTATATATTTAATTCACAAGAGTCAAAACCTAAGTGAATTTGTAGAACATTAAGTCTACTTAAAAACACAAACATACACAAGTTTGATTTAATTTTAAAGAAGCATTTCATGGTCATTTTCTGACACTTAACAGTTACATAAAAATACCCAAATAGCCAGTACTTGCTGCGTGTCAAAGCATCGAAATAATGTCCAGTTACTAAAATACATCTGTGTTATTCACCATTGAGTTGACAAAATTCTCATGGAAAGCTTGTTACTATAATTAAGCTCCCAAGTGGTCAATGTTAATCTGTCTCTCTTGGCATCTTATTTCCTGCTTAACGCAGTAAAATTATCACAGAAGACCATTTCTCATTCAGTAGGTATTTCCAATTTCACTGGACAGCAAAAAAAGGAAAAGTTTAATTTGTGTTATTTTAATTTTTCTTCCTCCAGTCAGAGTCAGGAAAGAAGTGAAAAGAACTAAAGCAGGGATTAATTCTTTAGAAAATATTAATTACAAGTGATAAGCAAAAATTAATCATTGACAGCCTGATGGGAAATAATTTGTTGGAAAATAATTTTGTCTTCCTTAAGCATTTATGTTTAAAAAAATTCTGCTATGCCTGTTGATGCGCAATAGGCATTTTCCTCCCCTATTCTCAGTCATTCATTCAAGTATAATTAAAATGAACAAACACAATTTTTAGGAATTCAGTCAAGTTACCACTAGTCAAGCCTTCTTTTGTTAAATTTCAGTAAAATCCAGTAAAACCTGAAATTTACTACTAAAAGAGTAAAAACAATTGCTATTATTACTTTTCAAACCATATAAGGGATTGCAACCATGTCATTTAGACTCGCGGTCTTCCTCCCAGAAAATGAAACATTACTAATGAGTCACCTGCTAAAATAAATAAGTTCATTATTTAGTTCAAGAAGAAATGTAGAAACAAAACAGACCCATGACAATTTCTGTCTTAATGATCTCTAGAATTCCGTTCACTTTAGCCTCTCAACAAGAAGAATAGAACATCCTTCTAGAGGTCTTTAGTGGCATGCTCTTCCCCTTTCTCCCCTTATGATGACATTCAACACGTATCACTATATGAAACACTAAAGGCCACAAATTCCAGCTCATCTGCTTTCTCCTAAAGCACTCAAAGGTTACGTGTGCACCCTGTGCTCTGTTCACTTCACCATGATATCCTCCACCATCATTTCATCATCTGCTGATAGATGAGGTGTTTCATAAAGTGATGTACTATTGACAACTATGGATTTTTGCTCTGTAGTCATTACAGGGAACGGTCTTGAAGTTTCCTGAATTGGTTATTTAACATTCACAAATCTTATCATTTTAATGCATTTCTAATCCTCATAGTTATAACAGCTGAAAATAAGAAATGCTAAAACAAGTAAACTAGAAGACAAATAAAAAATGCCAGCTATTTGCTACCAACCACTCAAATCCTCATGCTTCTGAGTAAGGTCAAATTAGAATCAACAATAATAATGTTTTCTCCTAAAAAAAATAAAGTTAGAGGAACCAAAAGAAGCTAGATGGGCCAGACTGGTAAGAAATAAAAATGAACAGCAGAACAGACCTGTAGACCTTGTTGGCAAAGAATGTTTTGGGGGCTAAATGTAATCTGCTTGATGTGGATCTGAATAACTCAATTGAAGACAAAACCACTGCAGTTTACAACCCACACAGAATGCACATCTGGTTCAGGAAATCCCTTTAGCTGGAGATACTTGGAAGCTGGAAGAGGAGCATTACATATGATTGCATGGTTACTTTTTGTCTGTAGCTATGAGCTTACGTGTACTCCTGCAGACATGATACTGGACAAAACATGATCTCGATTTGGTCCAGTATGGCTGTGCTTTTGCTCTCTCATCTTCCCCTTCTATCTTAGCCAGAAGTCAGATGCTTTGACATTTGACTTCATACACAAACTGTTTGGCATATTTTAATATGCAAATGTACTACATGGCCTTCTTTGTCTTCCACGTGCTTTGAAACACCATGAGCATAATGTTTTTGCATTAAAGTAAGGGTCATGATAGGCAGTATAAAATTAACTTCCAAATAATTAATGTATTTAAAGGTAGCTTGCTGCATTTTCCATAGATCCTGTAAAAGGAAATCTTACAAGCCAGAGAGATGTTCAAATCTGCAGATGGTAAATGGAAAAGCGGAGTATAAGTGACCTACATTACACATCTAGCTAACAATAATCTACTGATTTAAGGCTACTACTTGGCTTTCACGCTTTATTTCATTTTTCAGTTGCAAGAACACTGTACACAGGACCTAATGATCCAGAACATTTAAAAATATTACTGCTTGTGAATGTGAAAATTATATTAATAATAATATCTAGCTGGAACTAACTTCCAGTTTCTGTCTAAGATGGCATGCATTCTCTACTGTTTCTAGCTAACTTGTGTATGAATTAAAAAGAGTACTGGCAGAAACAGTGGAAAAAGGAGAACTAAAAGGAAGTTGGAGAGGATTCTCTTCAGAATTATGGATATCAGGGAGAAAAATATTTTTCATAAGGTACATAGTATTTGACTTAATCACAAATAATGTAGGTAAATTAAGATTTTGAATTATTTCATGTTGTGTTGACAGAATGACTACAAACTGACCAAAATCGACTGACACAGTTCAGAAGTGCAAGAGTATAAATGTTTCTCAAAGGTTAAAATTGAAGTTCCAGTTTTAACTTCATGTTCTGTAAGAAACAAGGCACTGCAGAAAACCTAGGACAACGTCCGTCTCACCACTGAATTTACACTGAGCAGAACATGAGCTGATGCATGTGCCATTCTTTGCTTAGCACAGCTTGTACCTATACATGAAAGGTTAACACTCAGTCACCAAGACGACAACACAAATATTATTTCTATTACAAACCTGGAGTAGTAGCTCATACTTGTCCAGTAGCCACTAATAAATTTTTTTCTGTTTTATTTAATGAGTTCTTTTAACTAAACGTTTGTGCTGTCTGGATAGTTATTCTGCCTCCAAACCATGCAAAACTAGATTTTTCTGAGACTTGTTCACAAGCATATTGCCTGGCTGGCCACTCTAACCTTACAAACACAGAATCGGCACCCTTATTTTCCTAAAAAGATAGATATAAACATAACCCAAACTGTAGAACAAAGCCTAAAAACTGGTTCTTTATTGATGAAAAATAGGTCGCCACAAATCACCCACAATAAATGACATCATGAAGACCAACTTAGACAAAAGAAGAGAATAAATTTTTATTATTATTTTAACTGTGTATGGTCTGTGGCAAATAACAATTGCATCCTCTATAAATAGAGATTATCTCAAGAAATACAAAAGTTTTCTTTCAAAAACAGGTAAGGACAAATTTACACTTAGCAATGGACAAGGCTAACACATTGGCTGTGCACTACTTCTCCCTGCCAGCATGTGGTCAAAAAGTTGTTTTGTTTCATTTCACACTTACTGCTATAGCACTTAAGATGTTTTTATCAATTCATCTGCATTTTGCAGGAGACTAAAACAAAGCAGGTCTAGGTGCACCAAGGAGCACACCAAAACAAATAGAAATGTTTTGCATAAGTATGCACAATTGAAAAAGACTGGGAAGTGAAAAAAAAATAGGTTAAAAACATAAGACTGCCTCCATCCTGGAATATAAGAGAGAATGCAGAAATTTAAGCTGAAGATTAAAGTAAGATTTAAATGCTTTATGAAGTTCTTGTATATTTAGACATCTTGGAAAACAAATAAAAAGAAAAATTGACTTAATGTTTGTACAGCATGTATTACACTCAATAGTGTTGTAAAGATATTTTAAAAACCTGCAAACAACACAGGTGTGCAATACAGCAATAGGGAACTGTGCATGTGATCAAAATGTACTGAAATCTAGGTGATATTAGAAAAGATGTCCTAGTTGTAAGAGAGTAACTGACTGCTTTAAAAGTATTTTACATCGATGTTGCAAAGACTACCTGTCCCCTGATCTTAGAAGACCTGTGAAACTAATCAGCATAAAAGGATGCAAGTGGGGTGCTCGTAAATGTGACTCAGTGAGGGGAGCATTGCACCCACAAAAACTTATTTTCAAAATGGTTGCAAATAGTATCATGCTGTGCAATTTGAAAACTCTTTCACTTGAGGAAATTTATACTGCTGTATGTTGGCACCTGCAAGCCTGAGCTGCAGCTCTGAGCTAGCTGGAATCAAGCCAGCCGCAGAGAACAAACTGTGTCCTTCAGTACGTGCAGCACTGAGCCTCAGGAAATAAAACCTCCTCAAAGCTGGGTCTTTTAGCTGCACCAACACAAGACCATGCACATGGGTCAGCACTGGGCTGCATCTGGCTAGTAGCAAGGAAGATTAAACATGCATCGATTTGCAAGGACATACCTATAGAAACGCTATTTTTAAAATTATGGCTCAAACATGTGAAAATGGATTATTTGCTGGACCAGCAAATCTATTTTTTCTTCACTTGTGATAAAGTCACTGCAGAATTACACAGCCTTTTCCTATGAAAAAGAGATTTAGCCACTGACATGCCAAGTGGAAGAAAATACGACAGCATCGTACAATTGCTGTCTGTGAGTTCAGGGGCCATTACTTACTGCAGAAGGCCAAGGAGGCTGAGGCAGGAGCTCTTGTTGCATTCAATTCTGCCTGGCTAAATATCAACATATTTCAAATAAAGTTGTATATATATATAAAAAAAATCAACTTCAGAAACTTTTTCAGTAGTGCTTAAATCAAGTCTTTTATTTTTCTGGGCTACAAAAGAACTTTTGTATGATTTTGCCTCCAGCATTTTTTCTTTAATCTTTAACCTTTGAAGAGCAAAAGACTGACTTTCTGGAAAGAGACTGAATAATTAATAAACCACTTCTTAATAAAAGTAGATAAATACCCCAAAAGACCAAAAAATATATATTTGAAAGTAATTCCAGATGCAGTAGCGAAATGCTTTCCAAAACCAATTGAATGCTTTGTACAACCCATTAAATAAAGCTCTCTTTGCTGGTTTTGTACTAAATATTTTGTGCTGGAAAATAGTTTAATAATGCAGTATCAAGTCTGAAAATATACTGAATCAACGCTTTGTAATGTGGTCCCAAATGAATAACACAGGCAAAACGTTTGGAAATATAATGGCAGGGACCAAGAATACATCTCCCACTCAATTAGCAGTCATCAGAATAAAACTATTTTGTTCAAAATTTGGAAAGTGGTCCTCTCATCATCACAATCCTTAGCACTTTGCAGTTTCTCACAAAGAAGCAAAAAAGCCTTAAAAATATGTAGTCACATACAAAGAGCTTTATGAGGTCTGCTTCTCGACTTGTGCAGATGTACAAAGTCTTAGCAAATTTAGCAGCTTGATGAAAGTGAAACAACTCCTAAAAAATGTTTTATCTCATCTCCAATGATTTCCAGTCCACCTTTTGAACGTAGTTCTTCCATCAACACTTAACTCCACCTAAGTCCCTATAATCTTTGTATTCCCTCAATGTCCATCCTCCTTTGCTATCAAAGATGATTCCTCATGAACACCCCACTGGAACTTTCATTTCCTACCATAAAGCTTTTTGTGTAAGTCCCATGTTTCAGGCAGAAACCATTATTAAAACGAAAATGTATGTTGTTTTCTGAAATAAAACCCATCAGTAAGAGTCAAATAGGACATTTAATTTGGTTTTCTACAACTACTTTTTCAGTTATGATGAATCCCAGCTTTCCTGGCCGATGTCCTGTAAGCTTTCAATTGCTTAGCCTTCTTGAAACTAGCATGGTAGGGCAAGTACACCTTGTGCTGCAGGAAATACAAGATACCAAGCCCTGAAGACCCTTCTTCCATAGTGATTCTTCATTTGACTTCACACTCTTAACTAGACTGTTTTTCCACACAAGCATACTTTTTGTATTACAGGTTAATTTTGTTGCTCCTAGCCTAAAAAAACCCCACCTAAGTAGATCCAATATGAACCTTATTGTTTCTTTTAAACAAGTATGATGGCAATTGAGTGTTCTTTTTCTTATCATGTGAAATAATTAATGAATATTTCTAAGTATTCATTTCATGATTCCTACAAAATTAAATTCTGGGACACTTGCTTAATGGGAGGAAGCAAACCTAATGTTTTTTTAATATCTTAAGCAAATAGCTGCCACATCTTTTCTATCTTATCAAATCACATATATCATGTCACTTCGAACAATAGTTCCTCTAACTTTCTGCCTATGATTCAGTCAAAGGTATAGCTGGCTTGTGCAATAGGTAGCACAAATGATTGAGAAGGTCAACCCATCACTATCTGGTTATAAAGATGACATGACCATCCTTACATAGTGCCACTTTATTATGGTTAGCAATTCGTTATTGTAAATGTATCTTTGAATCAGAGATGCATTTTACAATACAGAGTTTACAATGCAAGAGTTTACTTCAGAGTTGAAGCTCATGATAAAAACACATGCAAGGCTGTAGAATTATGTCAGAAATTTCAAGGCAGAGACGTTAAGTGTAATATGTGTTCAGTATGTAACAGTAAGTGTCATTTGTGATTCAATGGAGGTTTATTTTAAGAAGATGGAGACTAGTGACTTTTGTCATTATGCAACATGGCCTACATCTTTCAAAATTTTAGTATGCTAATATAGGGACTAAGGAAAAAGAAAGTCCTGAATACTCATGACACTGGTGAGTCCTTTGATTTGAGGAAATTACTAGTTGTCAGTGTTCAAATATGAATTGCAAATTACATTGTCTACATATTTTTAACTTTCTTTTGAATCCATGCTTTGTACTTGTTTTTTTCCTTAGCAACTTGCAAGCTATCTTTGAAAAAAAAATCTGTCAAAACCCAGAAAAAACTTTTAAACACTGCAGGCAAACTAATGCACTTCTGAAGGTAGATATATTGCCACCGTGCTCTTATTTATGTATTAAAAAAATCTAAATAGTCTTTAAAAGAATGTGAACCATTGCACCAGAAAAGGCCCCCAGACAATCACTCTGTCTGATAAGTCTACACTTCACCAGTCTACTCCATCAAATTTAAAACCATCTATAAAATGCCCCAGGACAGAAATTCCTTTCAAAATTTGTGGGAAATGTGATAATCTGAGAACTGATGCAAAAAACAATGCTTAACTGAAAACTCACGCTACTATCTCCCTGCCAGGACTGCAAGTGTGCTCCTTTCTCTCCCTGAGAAGGGACCTCTCAAGGGTACTCCTTGAGGAATAGAAAGATTCTTTGCAGCAGCACATTCTCAGTAAGTGATTAACAGCATGCTGAACTCTGACATCTTAGTTAAGTGATACAAAGGACTGATTGTGCACATACAATCCTTTAGACATAAGCATCGACCAAGTCTAGAACCAGGAGAAGGTCTAGCTGCACCTAGCTTCATTCCCCTCTGAGAGGAGTTTAGAAAGCAAGGGAGTCCTTTCTGAACCTGATGACACAGTAGAAGGATCTCCCTAACAGCTTTATCGGTCTCTGCCCTCTATGGTGTTAATAGTCAAGTGTACCTTGCCATCAAATCTTGTTAAACCATCATCACATTTATTACTGAATTTTTTCAACTCACTGTTTTCTATCAGTAACATATATTGGTGTTTCACTCATAGGAGTGAAGTACATCACTCCATTTTTGACATGGATGAGATAAAATTTTTTTTTTGCCTACCTGACTGGGTTCCTTTACCCTTTCATTTCCTCCTCCAGTTGTTTTCAGAGATTGTTAGGTAATTTTTCTGAAACTCTTAAGCTAATACAACTTTTTTCCATTCCTTTACTTCACAATGACTACTAATGCCTGTCTTTCATCGCCTTGGGCTGAGCATAATCATTGGCTTGCTCTCAACCAAATCACTCAAGGCTTCAGGAACAGAAGAAATGCTCCAAAAGGAAGTGCAAATATCCTGATATGACCCACTCATACCCAGCTAGCTAGAGCATCAGATCTAAGCCAGTTTTTACACATTACAACAAAAACATAGATTGTCTCTATAAAATGCATCAATACCAATTCAGCTGTGATCCAATTTCTTTTAGAATACAATAGAATGGAAAAGACGGAAGCTTATAAATATCTAGTTCTTCCTTTGGTATTACACAATTTTGCTATGCAGTAGTTTGTGGGGAAAAAAACCTAAAAGCAAGAAGAAAGCTTGACCAAAGAAAAATGACAGAGACAAGTGGAGCATGGACACACTTCAGAATTAAATCTCAGATATGTATATTAAAAGAAAAAAAATAAACTTGCAAACTATAGTCAAGATGTATAGAGACAACTTACCTATTATTTCCCATAATAAAGCATCTATCATAATTTTCATTGTAACATAACAAA
The DNA here is from genome assembly GCA_013398955.1 of Callaeas wilsoni. Lineage (NCBI taxonomy): Eukaryota > Metazoa > Chordata > Aves > Passeriformes > Callaeidae > Callaeas > Callaeas wilsoni. Next base: position 57,596 of record VWPU01009013.1, read on the forward strand.
AAATTCATTTTTAGCTGAACTGTGTTCTAGTTCAGTAAAAAGAAACCACTATGTTTCTGCAGCTTCTTATGTCATGGCTACATAGAGTTCTGTTTCCCTGTTTACAATATGTATTCCCATAATATAGTAGAGATCCGAAAACCCTTAAACTTTAAAGTGCTTCTTTAGCACTAAGACTTAGTTTATTTTTCAGACAAACTTGTTATATAAAGCTAACAGGTTCCAGAAAAAACGTAAATCAAAAGAATATTCACAAAACTGAATTCCATTTAAAAGACATAGGGAAATACTACAACAGTCTAACACAGAAAACACCTTTACTAATGTTAAGTACCCTAGTAAAGTCGCAACCATTTAAAAAAAAAAAAATTGTATGTGTAGCTTTATGAGAGCAGAACTGGAGAGTAAGGGATAAAACCTACCACTGCTAAAGGCAAATTTTGAAGTTTAAAAATACTTGACATAGAGCTTGGACCAAAAATATGAACCATCATCCAAATAATTCCTTTTTCCTATTGCATATGTTAATCCTTTGTGATGCATCAAATGTACTATCAACATTGTTGAAGTTTTTTTTTTTTTTAACTTTTTATTCTATTGGTAACCAAAAAATTGCTACAGTGAGAATATAGTTGATAAGAGATTGCTACAGGCAATAATGGATAATAAGTCACGTATTTGTTGAAATGCTGGAATTTCACCATGAATGGTCCCCAGATGCTTGTGCTCTCACACAAGGTCAGACGGAAATGTCTCTTCATCCCCAGCTGCACAGAACTGAAATGCCCGTGGGGAAAGCCAGCCTGTCCTGCAAGAGCATGAGGGAGCAGGCGCTGCCTGTTTGCACAGATCAGGTCTGACCTGCTCATAGCAAAATCCTGAGCCTGTTTCAAGCATGTGCCAGCATGGGTAATCACAGTAGCGACTTTCTGCTAAGTCATACAGAGCTCTCCTGGTTTGAAATTTATGACTGTTCACTGCTAAAAGAGAAGATAATCCTCAGCCAGTTTGTTTCCTTAGCTGTCTCTACCTATGAAATGTGATGAGAAATCTTTTATTGTACTGGTCAATTTAAAGAACATGGCTCTGTGATAACACAAAGTTTACACTTATAACTGAGAAATCCAGACAGATAAGAATATGGGACTGCAAATTACCGCAGTGATCATTAAATCCAATCTTCTATGGAATTACCATAAACATATCTGCCTAATCTAGTAAAGGCTACAAAAAAACCACACATATGAAAGACAGTGCACCCTTAGAAAAAAAGGTTTACTCATTTGATCAAAGAAAACCAAAAGAACACATGGTATTGCACTAATCAATTCATAGACTTTAGCTCATTTTATGGTCTAAGATAATCACAAGGACTTTCACAAGCTTGATGTGTCATATGATAGTAGCTCATCTCCAGTCTGCCTGTGAGATGGGCATAATTTACAGGCAACAGATAAAACTGAACTTTCTGTAAATCGATTCCTGTACCAGTAAGCCAGGAATTGGCATACAGTGTTCATCTGAGATCATGAGAAAAAAAGACAAAATCAAAATGCCAACTTTCCATTGGTATCACTCAGCTGAAATAAAAACAGAAGATGCACCTCTAGAAAGAAACTTATTCCCTAAAATAATTATGAGGGATATGCTTGGAATAGAATATGGTCAAGATTGGTGACTATTTCATTGTCATTTCACAGTGCAGTTGGAAAATAAAGCAATTTTTAAAATTTCATTGAAAGTTTATGGGCTTTTAATATTCTTCTTTTATGTGGTACATTGAAAAGCTAATAAATTCTTCTAAAGCCACTTTATCATGAATTATCAATACTGATTGGCAACGTACTGAAAATTTTCGCATAATATGCATCACCAACCATACCTACTAATTTTTGAAGACTCTGGCACTCAAGTATCAGTAAGAGCATGAACATCTCTTTTGTTGTACCGTTGCTGCAGGGATTTTTCTGGTAAACCAGTTGAAAGCACTGCAAAATTAATCCTAGGCCTTTTTACTGAAAATGTTCTTTTTTATTGGTCAATAAACAATTCAGGGAAATTTGGAACCAGCCATGAAGAGATTATAAAAGGAAGGTTTGTTTCCCCCACCAAAAATTAGAGCTGGATTCTAGAGGTAGAAAAACATCCTGTTTTTTAGATGCAGTTTAAGATAGAGTTTTCTACATGAATTACTGGCACTAATACCTTTAATTTCCCACCCACAGCACCGAAGTACACCCATAATTTTAAAGATCTCTATCTGGACCAGGCCTATTCTGAAATTATCCTCAGTGATATCAGGATTTCCATAAAAACCTGTTACTCTTTCTTTCAAAAATCTGCATCACCCTCACAGAAGTGCCATGGAAGTTTAATAGTGAGGAAATTGTGCAAGCTAAATTGAAGTTTGCAAAACAAAGGTCAGTTTTGGGGTCATTTAAGAGTGACTTAATCTTCTAAAGTGAACAGGACCTGCTAGTGTTAAAAAAGGACCTTCTAAAAAACTACAAATGAACCTTGTGCCACCAACTTCCATCCCACAACACTCCTGTTGCATATGAGTGCTACCTTACCATAGATTTAACATCAGTCTTATGCAAATACCACCTCAACGATAGTTTCAGCAACAGACTCTGGCAGATCACTTCCAGCTTTTCCTTCCTGCCTAGCTATAGGCAGCACAGCAGTGCTGATGCCGTGCTCTTTTTATTCTTCTTTGGTCTACAGCTCTTTGGATACCACAGCTGCTTTTTATGGGATACCACAGTTGCCTTTGTAAAAAACAGCCTTTTCCAAGCTGTGCTGATAGATACAGAGGACCAACTCATAGCTGCTCACTTCAGAATTACTGGAGAAAACATGCTTTCTAAATGAAACACATTTAACGATCAATGTATTCAGTCTAACACCTGTTCACAAATAAAACACTCAAAAATTATTTTTTAAAAGCCTTTAAAGCTCCTGGAGGACATCTAACTGGCAGAGATGGAAAGGAAAGTACTCATTAAACCCTTATCAGGTACCTAATCTACGGATTTTTTGTATGATTAGCTGAGGCAGCTAACCCCTGTCTGACAGGAGGTCAGTGTTGTGGTGCAGTCTGGTGCGATTGTTGAGATGTAGTGTGAACATATGTGCTAAGAATTGAACAGATATAAACAGGGCAACACAATGCTCTGCTGAAATAAAAAGAGAAAGTGCTCTTCTGTTCCAAGCATGGGTACAGGACTGCTGAATTGATTCCTATCTGTTGCTGGCATCTACATCACATTTTTCAGGGTAAACAAATTCCATATAAAAGTGACCTTTTGCTCTGATTTTTTCTGACTGGAAGGCTGTTCCAATTTCTCATTTTTTCAATAGTAGGAACTTTCTGCTCTCTAACATACATTTATTTCTTGCCAGTTCTTATGTCAAAATAAAAGTGCTTAAAGTAGGGCAAAAAGTAGTTTTAAAAATATTCTAGAAATAAGCAAAAAAGCTCTAATTCAAATTACTAATGCCTAAAGCCCTAAGCATTTTCTCAGTGACAATTTCCACAGTCTCAAAAAACCCCATATCAATTATAAATTTGTATTACCTACTTAGACAAGAAAGACAAGTCTTCAAAATTAGGAAAAGTTGGTCTCGCAGTTGTCAGCATTAATTGTCAACATTAATTTTGTTCTTTCTGAACACTTATCTTTGTTCATAACAAAACACTCTGTCTCATAAGAACAATACACAGGACCACGCAAATCTACACTTGGATAAAACAAATGCAGACAGCTGGAAACAGTTTAGGCAGTCATAATTTACCAAGATCACAATGTTTGACTGTGTAGTAATAGAGTTTTAACAACTGACTCCTGGGGCTTTCTAGAGAAAAGGTCTAAAAACCTGTCATTTGACTGATTTGACTTACTAGTCTGTTTATCTCAGTTGAAATGACCTGAAAAACTGTTAAAAACCACCAACAAACCTTGTTACATATTGTTTCATCTGTCTTTCTCTTTTTCTTTTCAGCAGGTATCCTCTCAAAAATCCTGTAATGTTTATTTCAATCAGCTTCTGTTGGTTTGGGTATATTTAATGTTTGACTGGAAATTTTTCCTTTCCTTATCATGCAGACTGCCAACACAACACAGTGAGGTGTTTGTTTCACAAAGCAGCATTTTTAAAAAAGAAGGTGGCTTTCAGACAGGTATGAAAGGAAAACAAAGACGGTCTTTCACAAGCCTCAGATACAGCAATAGCAAGATGGCTGGAAATGACTCCATAAGGGGGAGGAATTAGCAAGGTCTCAGTATCTCTAGTCTCTCTCTCAGGCTCAAAGCTCCTCTCCTGCAGACACATACACAGAGCTTAATCACATCAGCTGGCATCTTACCCTCAACTGAGCTGAGCTGTTAGAACTGAGTAAAGATATTTCAAACATTCACTATGTCTCCCTTTGGGGAAGAAGTCACATACCCAAAACAACATCTCATGTTTTCCATTAAACCATAGCTTTTCATCTTTCCTCACAGCTCTAGAACTTGGAAAAGCTCCCTCAGGAGACAGCTGCTCTTTTTCTGCCTCTCACCACTGCTGTCCCAGTAGCTCCTACATACAGGCTTGCAGCAAGGGCAGCCACTGCCCCAGGAGACTTGACTGTCCTGGCAGACGGCCAATGTTCACCCAGCACTGTTTCTGCAAAGTCCATTTCAGCTTCTCTTAGACAACATATCTCAGAACAGCAATTTCCACTCAAAAGAGGAATAAATTATATGGGATACACCAGTTCTCTTTACCAAATGGAAGTGGTCTTATGATACCTTTTTGGGCAAGATAAACAAATGCAATTGATTAACTTCCCTCACAAATAAACTAAACTATTTATCTAAAACACTTGAAGTCACCAGACTGAACATTGCAGGTCAAAGAAAAGGCAATTTTCTTCAGCAAAACCTGCTGTAGCTCTCAGAGCTTCAGAAACCATGGAAGGAAACGTCCATGAGCATTCAACAACTGTCAGACTTCCTGAATTTATCACTTGCTACCAAGTTCCTTCTACAGTAAACAAATTTTCAAGTCTTGAAGATAATTATCAACCCCGCATCCTGAGCCAATCCTGCAGCTACCAAAGCAACTACAAGCCCAGAGTCAAGTTAGCTGTTACTATACAGACACACACACACACACACACACACACAGAGTCTTTGCATACAAACCCTTTCAGTAAAAAGTGTGCTAAAAGTATTTGTTCTAATCAAACAAAAAGTATTGCATGGGAAAGAATCTGCTCATCTTCAAAAGTGGATTTGCTCATAGCCATCAGGTCCAAAATTTTTTTGAAACATGGAACACTATTCAGGGCTTTTTTCTGAAAAGACTGCAGCTGAAGTGTGTTTTGTAGGAACAGTCCTGGCTTTCAATTATTTTCCTTTCAAGCTCAGACCAGAAGTCTGAAAATTGCCTCCCTCATCCCATGAGATATCATGCCTGAGCCAGCTGTGATTTAGATATCTCAGATAAGATATTAAAATATTTATTTGCTCAGTGTGGAGTTGCATTTACCAGTGACACTGACAGAAAAGGGGGCACCTTTAGCCTAGCGTTAACTATGAAAGAGGAAATGGTCTTAAGCTTTGTACCTTCTGTTCTATATGACTTTGTTAAACCCCTACACTCTTCGCTATTCCAGGCTTGGCTTTGACTAGAAATTCCATTTTGGACCAGAGAAAACACTTCCCATCATGTCTGGTATGTACATTCCTAAAAACGAGGACTGGTTTCAACTAATTAACATTCTCTAATGGAACAGTTACTTTGCTAGAGGGTTCATGATCAGCTCTAAATTGACTTCTAAGTAATTACTACAGCAGCATGACAGCAATTACATTAGCTGTGAATGTAGCATTTCCCAAAAAGAGGGCAATAAATTAAAGATTGATATAGCAAAATACTAACAAGAGATGGCAGGGCTTGAAAGTTGCTGCTTCATATTGCATTTCCCAGATGACACTGAGTTGGAAGGAAGGGCTGCTCTGATACCACTCCCCTCTCTGTTTCTTATACAGCCCTCAAGTAGGACAAAAGGAAGAACTATTTTCAGACAACAGAAAAAACAACTATGATTTCAGAAACCTTTTCCTCACACTTTATTTTAGGCTAAGACACCTTAGGAATCATTTTTTTTCACAGAAAAGCTATAGAGCATCTCTAAAACAGTTAAGTTCACAAGTTGACAGGAGATACACAGTTTGGTTGTTAGACTGAAGATGTCTTTCCTTTATATTCTGTATCATGCAAGCAGTTATCCCCAAATCCAAGTCAATGCCCTACTTGAGTCAAGCATAAAATATGTGGCAAGACTAAACATTACACTTATTCAGCAAGTCTTCGGGCAACTGTCACACAAGAAGCTTCACAGCCTGTGTTTACTCTTTCTACTGCTGAAAAAGCCTAGGCTCAACCCCTGTCGGAGCCTGAATTAAGAATCATAATTACCACAAGACCCAAATTGTTGGGCATTTTCTTAACCCTAAATCTGCAGAATAATGAAATGTCAAAATACTTCTTTCCCACACAAAATTTGAATGAAACAATCTCTAAAAGCAAGTTGTGGCCATTACAGGAGAAAGACAAGATACTGGAAAATTATCTACTGCAGTGCCCTGTCACAACTCCCTCCTCACTATCTGCTAAATGAAATCAGAACTGAGAAATCTTCGGATTAAAGCAATCGGTGCAAGAAAAAAATCAAGTCTGAAGTTTTGCCATATCTAAAAAGTATATAAATAAGTACTTTTCTGAAGTAATTCCTTCATTTTTTTTTTGTTATTATGTCTCCTGTAGGGATTCCAATTTTAGGTTATAAACAAAGATTCCTAATTGCAGACCTTCTAATTGCTGCTTCACATTTTAAAAATTGCTTTCTTAGGTCTTTTGTAGAATCAATAGACTACACACTGTAGAAATATGTCTTCAAATACAAACACATTCTGACAATATGGATTTTTTTCCTGCAAAACTCAGTGTCTATTCCTTTATGAAACATGCTTCTTTTCTTTAAAAAGAGAGCTATGAAATCTCAGAGAAAAGTGAATGGACTGGGTGATCTAAAAGAGACATATGCACATGCGTACACTTTTCTAGATGTATAATCCAGCTTCCAGAAAGAAATTTGAGAGGCCCAAGTGCTGTATCAGTTGAAAGAGAAGTGAGCTATAATATACCTTCACTGAACAAGGCAAACCAAGGTCAGCAGCTCAGAAGCTGTAAAAAACTATCAAAGGGTAAGTTAGTTTTAAAGCTCAGGACAACTTAACCTGTGAGACAACAGTAGCAAATGAAAATTACTTTAGACATTTACACAGCTTTAAAAACATAATGTCTAGTCCCATCACAAATTAAACTGAAGAGCTATAGGTTCTTGTTACATTGGTGGTCCAAAGATCATTTATTACTAGCATTTTACTTATACCAGGGTAAAGACAGGAGGAGGGAGATGAGGAATTCCCTAGTCAAATACTGCTAAATACTTTACAATTTTACTGAAGGATTTATCTTTTTTTTTTGCCTTGTAATTAGTAGGATTATTTTGGTCTCCAGCTGGTGGTGGCCTTGTATTTTGCACCAAGTTTTAGCTGATAAACAACCACAAAAAATGTATATAATAAGTGGATTTAAATGTCAAAGGTGACAAAACTAACAAACTGGAGCCTGTTCCAAAATACAACTTTGTAAGAGAGGCAAATGAATAAATGAATAAATTTATTTGAATCACTGTATAGCACAGCAGGGCTCACAATCAATCTGATTTCATGGTACTTTTTAAAACTTTCTTCCTACCAAATGTAACAAGCTTTAAGAAATCCTAAAAGGTGTCTTCATTCATTTTGAAAACTGAAAAACTGGAAACTAAACCACACTATTAATTCACAGAATTATGTCAGAATATAATCCTAAACTAAATGGAGACACTTCAAAATATCTTTTTTAGTTCATGTATGTTTAGTTCCAAACAATAGACACAAAAATTATTTCCCCATGGCTCCAGCACTCACTCCTTTGATCAGCAGATAGCATGCATCTTCTGTGCAAGCATTATCTGCACACAGGAACTAAGGTCTGCATTGAGCAAGCAACTTTGTCAATATGGACTTTTCAACTAATCGAAATTCCTTGAAATGTGGAAGATACTAGCAGCCCTGGAACTTGGCCAGGTCAAGCATCTGCAACTACTGAACACAGCACACTTTCAATACCAAGCCCTTAAGCTGTTTCCTGAAACAGGATGCATTTGTATACATAGTGATTGTATATTTATTTCACTACAAAAATGCTTATTTAAAAAAAAAAAAAAAAAAATCCCACCCTTCCATACTTTGGGCAACTCCATGGGGATTTCTTTCAGGGACTTAACAACATGATAGCAATAGCTAAAAAAAAAAGAAAAAATGCACAAAATATAAAGTCAAGGCAGAATTTTAATTCTAAGTGTAAATAATTCAAACAATCATTATTTTCTTAGCAGATGAAACAAAAAACAAATATGCAACAAAATGGCCACTTCTTTTCCTTGGTGGTAACTACAGGCACAAAACACAAAATCACCATTATAATCATGTAGTACACAGCAAAAACTCTTCATGACTTCTTGTTTAAAATGGAATAATTGGAACCAATCTGGTCTGATAAAATAGCAATCCATCCCACAACCAAAGAACAGTTTGATTTGTCTCTCAGAGAGCTTGTTGAGAAATAAACTAAGAATTTCTGGTGTACTACAAATTTGAATGTGTCATTTTTGTACAATTGCAACAAATTGGCATTACTTAGAAAAAGGAAATATATTACTATACCATCCTATGTTACAACAGCTTGGAGAAATTAATGACTTGTTTAGACATGAGTTTGTTTAAGGCCATAATTTGCTGCATATAATTAATATTTCCTGGTCAGTTTCTTCTGCTTCCTTTACATTAAACTAGATATAACAGGAATCAAGGTGCTTTGTAGCTAGAAAATGGTATAATAAACTTGGGCAAATTTAAAGAAAAAAAATTTAATTTAAGCAGTCTTAACTGCTAAAGAAAGCCTACCTGAGCATTCTATGACTTGTGGCACCCAACACCATTCAAGACAAAAATGTAAAGCTCAAATAACATAATTTATGTGTACAAGCTGACTGTAAACAAGTGTCTCAATGGGTTTGCTTGTTGTGATAGGTTAACACAATATGATTTTTATTGGGGGTGGAGGAAGCCACTGAAGAGGCTGTTTCTGAGAGAGAAGCTCCTTGACACTTCTACTGTGTCCAGCAGAGCCAATCCCTAAAGGCTCTGACGATTGACATATTGGCTGGCCCAGCTAGAGAAGTTAGCGATGCCTCTGTGATAACACATTTAAGAAGGAAAAAAAGGCGCACCAATCCTCTTTCTTCCCGCCCTCTCGTGGGTGAGGGGGTGGCCGGGCCCACTGGGCCCTTTCCCGGCCTGGGCAGCCGGGGCCTTTCCCGGCACGGCCGCCGAGGTCATGCCGGGGGAGCCATCCCGGCACCGCGAGAGGCCCCGTGGCCAGCGCCGGGAGCGGCCCCGCGGCCCGCGCCTGAGAGCGGCCGTGGCCAGAGGCCATGCGGCTGCTGCCATCTTGGCACGGCCAGCGATGGGCTTTTCCCGCCTGGCCACTTCCAGCCTGCCGCACCGCCAACAAAGGGACAGAAGTGGCGGCAGCAGCTTCTCCTTTTCAGCACCTCACGTGAAGAGAGGCGCTAAACAGAGCCAACGCTGCCATGGCTGGCGCGGCTCATGTGGTGCCAACGGGGGCCATGTAACCAGCAGCAAGAAGCATGGCGAGCAATTCTCTGATGCGGAGCCTGGACAAGATCAGCCTTTCAGTGCTGCAGAAATAAAGACTTATCCATTGACAGAACTTGAGAACAACTGAACCTACAAACACCAATTCCCTCCTGAGTCAAAGGAAAGGTGAAAACGTGTGAGGAGAACAACATGGCGACACCAAGGTCGGTGCAAAGGAGAGAGGGGAAGGAGGAGGTGCTCCAAGTATCAGAGCTGAGATTCTTCTGCAGGCTGTGGTGAGGACTATAATGTAACAAACTGTTTCCCTGTAATTCATTAAGTGCATGGGGGGATGCAGAATTCACTAACAGCCTGTGAGAAAAGGGTATTTGTCTTAAAATGCGTGAATCCTGAGAAGCTGTGATCTGGTGAGAGGCTTGAACAGAGAGAGAGAGAGATCACAAAGAACTGTCTCCTGCGGGAAGGACCCTATGGCAGAGCAAAAGGGACTCCTCTCCCTAACTGAACTGAAGAAAGATTTTTAAAGGTGACAACCTAACTAAAATCCTCATGTTTTGTCTCCCTGCACTGTCAGTGGGAAGGAAAGAAGGACTGGGAGGGTGGGGGGCAGGTGTTCTAAAGGTTTATTTTAGTTCTCATTATCCTCTTTTAATTCTGTTAATGAATTTTTCTTTATACCTTTTAAAGTTTTGAGCCTGTTTTGTCCTTTGAAGTGTTTTCTCTTAGTCCTTATCTCACCCTATGAACTTTTAAAGTGTTCTTTCCCCTCCTCTGCTCAACTATAGCAGAGGAAAATGAGTGAATGGTTTTTCGTGATCGCACTGGCATTTGGCCAGCGTCCAAACACGACACTTGTCTTCAGCAAAAGACAAATCCAAGTGTTACAGCTCTAATATAAGTGCTGTTCAAGAATTTCTTAGACTGTGTGGATCATGTATAAAAGGGGAGATGGCTTTAATTCAAAAGTACTTCTCTATGAAGAAGGTTACACTGATGTTTCAGCTACCAATAGACAGTATTAAATTCAAAGGATTGGCACCCATGAACATAGGGGACTACTCTTAAAAATTATTTTCCTAGAACTATTCTATCCAGACTGGAGTTCTGGTGCTTTTATTTTTTAATGTTGCACTCTCATGATGCTTTCCATATTACAGAATTCTTCTGTGGTTCCTGTTCTCGCCTTCCATCCCATTTAAAAAAGGAATGCCTTTTTACACACACAAGCCACACCATTAAACCTTTGTTTGAAACAATACAACCACATGTTATGTCTGAATCTGAAAGAAATTTTTGCTTCCTCAACCTAAGATTTACCACTCAATGAAGAAACAAAACTCTTTGTACCTCTCAGTACTTTGAGCTGATCATATAATTGAAAAGGTAATTTTCACTTTTACAGTTGCCACTATCTTAAGCTGAAGTTTGTTTATAATTTTGTCATCTATATTCCTGTATCACAGATAGCTTCTGTATGCTTTTAAAGATATATGCAAATAGAATACCAGATTATGAATTTACCTCAACTATTTGCTATCAAAAGATTCCTTGTGGAAACTAGAGTCCTGATTTTCTAAGTTTTTTCCTATACTTTCTTAGAACTGGGTGCTAAATAATGCAAATTTAGCAGAGCACAGTCAATGACACCTTGTTAGTCTTCAGGACAACCTCCCAAGGTAACAGCATTCAAAAAGATAACTAAATGGGTGCACTGAGATTCACCATTTGTCTGGCATCTACTTTGATGTTGGTGAAGAAATGGTTACCTTAAAGGGTTTGGTTCCTGAAACACTGCTTCAGGCATTTCACAGAAATATTTAAGTGGTTAGACTTAAAACACCACACAAAACCCTAAGATGATATTGACCCCATTCCTTTGACACATCTTCTGAAGAACAGGGAGTTCCTATAAAGACCAAGCACAGTTTTTACAGGTCTTCCAAGAAGTTTACATTTATTTTGTAATACTCTTTTCAAGCATTTGAACAGAAATAGTCTAACATGAATTTTTCCCTGCTAGTTTACTATTTTTTCCTACACATTTCACTAAGTTAGCAGTCTGCCTTAACACGCAGACTAAGCAGCACTGGGGAGCCAAATCAGTTTCTTGTATTGCTGGTGGTCCTGAACTGCAAAACCAGTGAGCTCAGCACAGCATACCAATAATTATTACCATAGACCAGATATCAAGTAGTGTGCTGAGTAAAGCTATATATATATGTACGTATATGTTTACTATCAAAATCTTATAATTACATGTCATGGTACATCTGCACACAGTATTCAGGTTGAGAGGGCCTTTAATGTCATTTCAACATGACGTGGAAAAGAAATTGTGGAATGAAGTCACTGTTATCAATCCTCTTCAGAGCTAGATTCGTCTTCCTGGTCAGAGAGCTCAGCCACAGGAAAGCGTAGGATAGCTGCCACCCCTGTCAGCTGGCCCAGCTGCTCTCCAGACACATGGAGGCTGGAGAAAATGCGAACTGTGCCCATGTTCTCCCGTACGCTATCTACCAATTTAACATATCGGGCACGTGTAGCCACATCCTGGTGCCGAAAAAGCTCATCACTGATCAGCAGGGTATCAATGGCCATGGCTTCATTGGCCTTCTCCACATGTTTCAGGCCATAAAAAGCCCGGTCAGGCTCGTGCTGCAGCATTTTATAGAAGTCATCTAAGGCTTTGACCTCACCAGCTGCCTTAGTGTCAGAAAGACGGCTAGTTACAGCTGGGTCGCAGAGTGCTTCCTTTAGTGCGTATTTATGTCCTGAGGAAGAGTGGACCTGGAGTGAAAACAAAGTCAAAGGTTTGGTGTTTTTGAAGGAAAAGGACCATTTTCTTGATTAACCAATCACAAACATCCTCTATGATATGTAATAATAATCTTGATAATTATTTGGGGAACTTACCTCCTTCTTGAAACACACGATTCTTTTCTTAAAGAACCTCTCCTGCAACCCAAAGCCTATACCAAATCTCTTAAACTGGCTTTCAATAGGCACAAGAAAGCTGTCTCTCTTATTCAAAGGCTGGGTTAACTATGTGAGCTCAGCAGCTCCCAAGGCAAGGCTACTTGAAACTACTAAGAAACTAAAGTCTAAGAGTCTTTTTTAAAGCATTCAAGAAAAGGAAGGCCCCTCAACACAGCAGGAATACAGTGTAAAAGCATCAACTCTGTGTAACTATTATACTTGCAAAGCTGTGAAGGACATTAAAGCTTTTCACTGTTATGACTTTGCTACACATGGAAAAGGAGGGTTCTTGGTGAACTGGGTCTCCTAAGTACTGGGACCATTAAGCACTGGTACTCATTTCACTACCCCTGCCCCCAGATTACAGGCCTACTCCACCTGGAAAATTATACAGGTATCCTTATGAAAACTTATTTTAGGCTCTGAATATGCCTGTTTCAGTATAATGCTAATCCCCACTCACTCAACCAATGAGATGGCTAAGAAACAAGGAAAAAAGTACAGTCTCTAACTATGTAGTACAAAACTAACGACAAAATTAACTAACCTATACCACATCCAGGTACTTAAAAAAAAGCATCTTTAGAAAGCTGTTATTAAACATGCATGCTATACAGTGTGACAGAGTAACAGTGCAATGTATTTTCCAACTTGCACTTCACACTTAATCGAAGAGTAAATCTGCCTTTACAGGGAGTTTGAAATACCTAAAACTTTCTGTACTACACATTAAGGTATCCTAGGCAGGAACCATCCTTGTACCATGCATAACTCCCTTATAGTTTGGGAGGCACGAGAATAATTTCCTCATGATGCTCAGTCAGAAATTTATTTTCTTTAATGACTTATTTCCCGTGTAACTACCTTTTACTATCACACACAACTCTCAACCCTCTTTTTACCCATTCTAGAGACTGCTTAGATCCTTACCTGTAGGAACTTGGACCTGTTCTCCAGCAGAAGTTTGTTGTCAGTCTTGACTGCCTGCTGAAACATGTAGTCACAAAACTGCTCCCGCACGAAGCCTGGGCTAGCCACGAGTACACACTTCACCACCTCAAAGTTGATATGCCTCTGGATGGCTTGTACCACCTGCTCGTAAAACCTCTCCAGTGCCCGGTCGTGCTGACTGCAGTTCCCTTTCCGCTTGCGGGGGATATTCACCTCCACTTTGGCACGAGTAAGGGTCATGCTCGGGGTGACCAGGCAGACGTGAGCCAACCCTTCCTGCATGACCACGGCCGCCACATCGGCGCTCCAGGCCGGGTCGCAGGCCTGCTCGATGCGCTCCAGCACCACGCTGTCCCACTGCTTCTTCGCCAGGGTGAACTGCCGGTTGGGCTCCAGCTCGATGGTGTGGTAGGCGCCCATCTTCACATACTCGTTCTCTTGGATGTTCGTGCCCTTGACCCGCAGCTGGCAGGCCTGCGAGTCGAAGTCGATGGTCTCCACGCAGAGGGTGAGGGTGGTGCGAATGCGGTTGCTGCCCACGCTGCCCGTGGACGACTCGGTCTGAACCTTGCGGATGGTGGAGGCGCGGAGGCTGTCACCCACCTGCAGCAGGTTGTAGGTGTGCCACATGTCCTCAGGCTCCTCGGGGATCAGCGTCACCTGCCCCGCATTATCCTTCTCCAGATCCTTCCTGACCAGCTTCATCCTGGCGGTTCCTCACGTCGCTCCCCGGCCTTCCCTGTGCCGCGGCGGCAGCGGGCAGCAGGCCTGCCCCGGGAGGGAGGGCTGAGGGCTGGAGCTGGCGGGACCGCACACTCCCGGACGGACGGACGGACGGACGGACACACGACCGCCGTGCCCGGAAAGCCCCCAGCCCGCGCGCCTCCGCGCACCCGCCGCCGGCACCAACGCGCACGCGCGGCGTCCACAGCCTCCGCAAGGCGCACGCGCGTAGACCCCGCTCCCTTCTAAGGCGCCGCCGGGGCGCGCCCCGCCCCGCCCCGCTCGGTCACCGCAGGTCCCGCGCATGCGCGGGGCGCCGCGCGCCGGTAACCTGCCGGCATAGTCCTGAGGCTCCAGCCTGCGGAAGGAAAAATGCCAGGGCGGTGTGAGGGCGGGGGCACTGGGAAGCAGCTGCGCTGCTGCCAAGTGCTGCGAGCACTTAAAGTCGGCTACTGTCTCGCCGGGAGTGGTCCGCCCCCGCCTTCGTCCTTCCCCTCCAGCGCTTTACAGCGGCGGTCCGAACTCCGAAAGCCTCCTAACGCCGTGGCACACGTTTCAAAACACGAGAGGAAAAAAACAAACGGCCGAAGCCAAGCAGTTGTGGAAACTTACAGGCACAGATAGCGAAAGAGGCGAGAGGTACAGTCCCATGTTTCAGCGAGTGCCAAGGAGCCAGGGGACCGCAGTGCCACCCCCAGCAGCCGCCGCCGCCTGACTGAGGGGGAGCGAGGCGGCCGTCACCCGTGGAAATGCAAACCAGACGCGGGCAACATCAGAACCTAAACTATTACTTGGACGCTGCTCTTAAACTGAATTCCAGTATAAAAGGTTTTCATTAAATTTGCAAGTTACACTTCAGCCAGTACTGAACCTTGACCGGGTTCCTTCCAGTTCTGAGATGCTAGGGAGGCAGATAAGCACGTTTCAAACCAAGTTGGATGTTCACATATAGAAATAAGATGCCTTGCTACAACAGACATCATTTCAATGATATTGCAAAGAAAATGGACCTGAACCATCACTACACAGCTCAATTTGCAGCCTAGAAAAATTAAACAAGCCAGAGAAAATGAAAAATTGTATCACTATACAAGAGGAGTCTTGGAGAAGAAGAGAAGGTTATGTGAGACCTCATAGCAATCTTCCAGTATTTGACAGGGAAGAGGGAAGCTGGAGAGGTATTCTTCATCAGGAACTGTAGTGACAGGACAATGAATAATGGGTACAAACTGAAAGAGGGAAAATTTAAGTTACTTGGTAGGAACAAATTTTTCTTTGAGGGTGGTTAGGTACTAGAATAGTGTCTAACCCCTGGTTGCCCAGGGAAGTTGTGGTTGCCCCAACCCTGGTACTGGTTGGATAAGGCCTTGAGCAAGCTGGTCTAGTGGGAATTGTCCCTGCCCATGGCAGGGTGGATCGGGACTAGATGGTCTTTGATGTCCATTCCAATCCCTTAAAATTCTATAATTTTATGATCCTAAGTTCTGTAGCTTATTTTGAAACAGCATACAACACTAAAAACTCCATTTCAGAATGAATGTTGCAAATTTAGAACATGGAAAAGAATAGAGAATAGAAAAAATGCTTGCATGAGAAATGATAAAATAAGAAAAGGTTGAGAAAGTAGGCACACTAGTGTGCCATGCTAGGTATGTCAGGGCAATTGCAACAGATACATTGCTTGGGATGACTACACAGTCTGGTAACAGAAAAGCATGAGGGCATCTTCTTACAGATGAGAAGGGGGCTACAAGGAAGTTTCTGGTTTCTGTTGGCTATTTTTTTAAAATAAAGAAAACAACCCAGTGTGGATTGTGGAATTTGCTGACTTGGAAAGGCTTTGGAGTCAAGAATTTAATGGGATACAAGGCTGCTGTGAGCAAAAATAATCCCATATCTCCCATTATGGTGTACCTATAAATTTCTCTGAAGTATCTAGCTCTAGTCAGTTGTGACAGGACAGTGAACTCAGATCTGGCCCAGTAATGTGCATTCCTTTTCCCTAAGCTTGATACTGATGTAAAAACAACTTTATCAGATATTACATAATAGGATTTATTTATCAGACCTCAGACTCTCTTCCTGTGAGTACACATGCTTAACTCTGTTAGCATGAATAGTTTCACAGAATCAAGCAGGACCACCCAAGGGAATATAACATAAGCACATGTGTAAGTAACTGTTTAACTTGAGCTTGTACATGCTAATAATTTTGCATTAATGTTTTAATGCATAAACAGAGGCAGAGAGCTTCTGCATTCAGCTTTTCTTTAGGAAGGAGTGTGCTTTCAACTTTACTTTAAGAATTCCTTTCACTCGTCTATATAAATGCTGAATGGTGAATTTATGGCAGATTTTCTTCTTTACATTCTTTGCAGCTATAAAATTGCAAGGGTTGACCTCATGCTATTCTTTCAAGAAAAAATAGTTGTGGTGCATATTTACCTTCCACATTAAAATGTATTGTACTTTTTATTCTTTTACTGCTGTGTATTTACAAATTTTTCTGTATTTATTCATTCCAGTCAAATTTTTACAGGCAGCCTCACATCCTTGGAGAAGCAATATATTTTAGATAAGGGTTGCAAGTTGGCATCCAGTATCATCCAGTAGAAAATAAACATTCAATTCAGGAAAATAGGTGATGTGCTGCATTAAAAAACCCCCACAATAACATGCGCACACCCCACACCCCCCCCACCCCAAAAGCAAAAAACTCACAACAAACAAACAAACAAACAAAACCATAACAGAAGAAAAAAGACCAACTTTGTTCCAAAGTTGCCACCCAAAATACTAAATTGACTGTTGTAGAAAGAGACATTTTGATATGGGCCTTTTCTCAAACAGCAAGTTGTAAGATTTATAGAGTTACGAACACTGATCCATAAATGTTTAGTGGCAAATGTATATTTCAATGATGTATCCACTATCAACAGGACCATTGTCAACTTACAAAGGAAAATATTTACTAGAGATGATGCTTTGCCTACTCTGGTAAAAAGTAAATAGAAGTTATTATTATTTGTTTGAGTATGTCAAAGTATGAGCAGTAGAATAAAAACATCTCAAAAAAATTAAGAACCATGTAGGTTTCTAAGTTCATTCCAATTTTGCTAATGACGGGGAGAGAGATGAATCTGACCATGGTAGAGCCAAATCAAGTGGGTAATTTTAACTCTACCTACAGTTTTAACATAAAAGTTCAAAATTGCATAGCCTGTTCCTGTCTTGGTAAAAGATTGAGACTATATGTAGGACCTAACAGTTCTTGCAATAAATCACTTTTAAAATAAAATCTTATAGGTACTAATAATTGCAGTAATTTGGTATCTATTTTTGGACTTTTTAAGTACAATGCAAGATGAAATGAAAGTGGTGATAGCATATGTTCATAGGGATTTTGGAGCCATGCTGGTTATCTAAGGTTATTATTCTGAAAATGTTTGAGACACACTTTCCTACATCTTCAATTCTTGGTCAACTACTTTATGAAGATAGGTTATGTACAGATTTTAGACAATGAGAGGTCATGTTCATAGGAAATCCTCTCTCCTCCATATTACAACCACTTTAGCTAGAATTCATGCAAACATGCTCACATTCTGGATTAGAAAAACTAATGGGAAAGAATCTATAATAGGGGAAAGTCTGCTGAGAAGTGTTGGACATTATTGCTGCAAGAGCAAAGGAAGATAAAAGAGACAGATGGAGAGGGAAACTTGGGAAAACATCTCTTTTCATGCTTTGCCTTTGTACAGGCTCTGAACAAAGACCACTTCATTTTCTGCATACAGTTCTGTCTTTGTCTGTTTATCTTTATCTTTTCTGTTAAAAAGATGAGTACAACAAGACCGTCATCAATAAGGAGAGAAGTCCAGGAGGGAACAGGCTTTGCATGACACTAAAGTCAAGAAGCTTTTAAAGGTAACAGAACCCTTTAGACTTCTTCATTCCTCATCTATTGAAATGTAGGGCTGGAGAAAACTTCAGCAGAATCCTAGTCAAACCACTTACATAGAGGCCTGCTGAAGTAAACTCAGCCATCTCTTATAGCTGTTCATCCGACTTCATCAAAAGTCCCGGTGAAAGAGATTATGCAGGGGTGTTTTTTTTTTGGTAGCCTAGCAGTTCTTCACCTGAAGAGTAAGAAAATTCTTCTGAATGTTCCCTAAGATTTTAGCATAGTCAGTTACATTGATTTTCTTTTGTCCTTTGTTGGACTTGGAGAACCAAGTATTCATCAATATCTTTGGAAACCACCATATGCAATGTGTAAAGTCATGACTGAACGCTCTCACAAAACGAAGAAACACTGACATCTGGAATAATATCCTCAACAATAATACTTGGATAAAAAGATGTATTTGAAATGTCAAACATTTTGCCCTTAGTTTTCTTTCTACTAGATAACAAGCCTAACTAATTCAGTCTTTTGTCATAGATATTTTTCTCAGCCCTTATTATGCTTCTCAATTCTCTGTGCACTTCTGTCTGTTTGCATGTCAGACTTTTTGTGGTCAAGATTCTCAGTGGTCTCACCAAACCAAGCTGAATTAAAACAGAATAAAAAGCTATATGAATGCAGAAATGTATATAACATCTCTGTGTACCTCCTTCATTCTAGATTCTTTTTGTCTGCTAGGTCCTGCCAGATTATTTGCCTTATTTTTTCTTTTTAAGGAAGAGCAGCATGTAATTTATTTTTAAATTAATTTTTAATGCCACTATAGTGCTCTTTGTGAAGAAAACCACATGTCCATATTTTTATGAAATTTTGACTTGTTTACGTCGGACTACTTCTCTTATTTATCAGAGACAATTTGAATCCTTTTCCTGGTATCTGTAATGCCTCCTTATATCTAAGTCTATTCTCTTTCCCACCAACCTTTCAAAAAAAGAAACCCCCATGCCACCACCATCAAAAAAGTAATCACCTGACAAATCCAGATGAGACTTGCTCTTGAAATGTTTTCCTATCTGACAGTAAACTTTTTTGTCATTACTGGTGAATTATCTGTCAGCATGACCAGTGGCAGCTCTGCAACTCTGAAGGGAAGTTGTTGCACACTAAATTGTTGCTGCTTAACAAAGTGTCCTTCCTTGAAGGAACACAAACAAAAGCATATTTTGGAGTATGTCACTGTAATAATAATGAAGACAGTTAAGAACAACAACTAAATATGGCACACCAAAATACTATATTCAGATTTTCACATTTTCCTGTATCTGTTCTGTCTTGCACAATAAGCACAGAGGGATGAGGGGAAAACTCTAGTTTTGCCTTTCCCCCGCTTTCTGCTGCCTGCATTTGGACAATTCCTATGAAATTGATTTCTTCCCCTGTTTCAGGGGAGACCTGCTTTAGGTTCAATGTGTGCTACTCGCCTGCGCAAGAGCTGCTGGGGAGTTCAATGTCCAAGTTTCCAAGCACATAAATCCCAGCATTGCCTTAGCTTCTTTACCACTTCTTGGATTCCCCTGATTTTGGATCCAAAATGTTACTACAGACTGACTAGCTAGGGAGATTGTTACTTGCTGCATTCTTTTTCCTAGAAAAGCAAATAAGTCACTAACAATCAATGAACCCCTAAAAGGAAATATTACATATTCCATCTCCGGATGAACTCATCTTTCTGGAGTGAGTGCTTCCTCACTTCCCTTTTACCAGTCAGAAGTCTGAAAGCCAAACAGAGGAAAGCAAAAAAGCTACCCTAATTAAAAAAACCCGCCAAACCAACCAAAAACCAAACCAACAAAGCCAAACCAACTTATTTCTTCCAAGCCAGATTCAGTTACAGTACGCCTTCTCAGCCATTCATCCTCATCTAGTAACCACCCCTTGCCCCCAGATTCTAAAATTGGTTTAGGGATTAAAGTTCCCGGAGAGAAGCAAACCGAGGAGGTCCCTCGCGGCCTGCGGCTGGAGGGCAGCTCCGGGAAGGACAGTCCCGAGGGATGTCCGCTCCGATCGGGGCGGGAGGGTGCCGTCCCTTGGGAGCCTGACCCTACCAGCTTCACCCGCTTCCCGCCGGGAGCAAGGCTGCTTTAGGGACCCGAGTCTTCAAGGCAAGGCAGAAACAGGGCTTTGCTCACCTGTCAGCATCCAGTAGGAGGCAGCCATGCCTGGACTCCTGCGAGCCGGGGGCCAGGAGCCCGGGCGGAGGGCAGGGGTGGCGGGAGCGGTACTGCTGCCGGCGCGCCCGGCGGAGCTGCGCTGCCGGTGGAGCTCAGCACTCTGCACCGCCCGTCCGCCTCGCCGCCGAGTTAGGCATTTCCTGTTTGTTATCCAGTCTTTACGTTGCTTCTTCGCATTAAGAAAAATTTCGCTTCCTCCCACGGCACACAGTTTCCCCCTCACCCACCCCCGTAAAGGTCTCTGAGTTTTGGAAACCTCCCCGTTGAATTAGCCCAGCGTTAGGATGTACAAATAAAGCCAAATCTCCCCCACTAAAACACTCTGGCTGCAGCTTTCGGAGAGCACAGCGGACCTTAAAGGGACATCTCCCCGTTCATAATTAATACGTGTCTCCCGCCGGCCAGCCCCTGTCCCAAGTAGGGCAGGAATGAGCTGAGTGTGCTACACAGCCACCTCTCTCGCCTTATCAACAGGAGAAACACGTCGTTGAGGTAGGGGGGTGTGTTCGACTGCTCAAGTTTAATTTCTCTGACATCACCCCATAAAAACGCACTCTGAGGCCGGTCATTTGCCCGCAAGAGGAAGCCAGCCACCCCCTGCCCATTCTCGGCGGCTCTGAAGACGCAGTAACCCTTCAGACAGTGGGCGATTTTCTCGAGTCTTTGCGTCCTCCTGTGCTTTGCTGCGCAGAGGAAATACCAGACAGCTGCCTTTGCCCTCATCTATCGAACGTTTGCATGGCATGCCTTCCCACTCTCCCTGCCCCCAAAACGACTTCACTAGTAAATAACTGAATAAATAGCAAAGGTAATAATCAGCCAGATTCAGGCCCGTCAGCGGGGATTTTCAGGGTTTATTGCACACTCAGGAAAGCAGTAGTTTTGCAGGACTTTCTGAGTTTACTGAAGTGATGCTCAAGTGGAGTGGCACCCCTTCAGCAGTGTATGAATTCCCACACTGGACCTGGTGAAAAATAATTTTATTGTTTATAAAACAAGGGATTCCATAGTACCTCAAGCAAGAAAAGGGAAAACCAAAATATAAGGATTTGGAAATTTTGGTGCTTCTAGAAAAATCCTCTGTCATTTCTTTGACCTGGAGCAAAGGATTTGGTAAGTAAGTGGAAGTTAGTGGAATTTTGGCAAGTTCCTTTGAGACTAATAAACTGCAGCTTTTAATAAGCACTATAATAGCTTATTGCATCTTCCAACTTCTGCCTTCATTTCATGAGAACACTCAGGGTTCTGATGAACCAGAGCACCTTGTAGATCTGTGGAAATTTTCAAAAACTGCACAATTTTAAAGCTGGTTTTAAGAGCAAAGATCCTCAGTGGGACTACTCAAAGCTGATGAAATTAAGCACACATTTAATTTTTGCTGAATGAGAATTTTAGCTTGGTTGGTGCCAGTTTAAAAGACAAGACATATTTTTTCCAGTCAAAGGTTTTATGCATAAAATTAAAGGAAATGGAAATGGCATCCAAAGTAAAAAATGACTGAGATTATGGAAAAACTGTCATTTCATTTTTGCCAGTTAGTTGTGTTACTACTACTGTTATTCCAAAATAGGGTTTGTAACCCAGTGTGCTAGAGCCAGTTGCACCCAGAGTTGATGTAGTTTATTATAGAGTTGCATGTCTGGGTGCTGGGTGGTAATTCACAAAAGTCAGCACCCTCTGGGTTATGAAGCTGGGGGTTTTTAATACCCTTTTTAGTAATATATTCCACCTACCTAATACAGATGGACTGCTGTATTTTCTTAAAAGAAGCCAAAACCAAACAACCAGACCAAGCAACCAAATCTTTGTATTCCCTGTATCACTATACTGCAACTAAAGGCGAATGAAGAAATTGAGCTTACTTTCAAATCATAGTGAAGGATTTTCTTTTTTTTTTTTTTGCAATTAAATGTGTTATATCAGAGGAAGAAGCAGGGGAACTAAGAACTTTCTCTTGGACTAAATTAAATTCAAGCCTATTTGAAATTTATGTAGCATTTGGTATATAAGTGGGGACTGTACATCATGTTAGAGAATAACAACTCTTGAGAACAAAAAGAAACATTTTTGATGAAGAGTTATTCCTAATTTTACCAATTTATTCTCTGTATTATGATTTATTAATTTCTTCATGTTATGATGTCCTACACTTCTTGCATCAGGCAATGTCAAAAGGAAAATGTTAGGAAAGATGAATTGCTGGACTGAGCTAGGATTTCTTATTTATTTGAACCCATTCAAGAAAGTAAAATACGCTACAGACAGCTATCTATTTGGGAATGTCAAACTAGGAAAAAACGCAAACCCTCCTTTTCACAGTTCATGTTGCTTTATGTGCATTAGTTGAAGCAAAGTTAATAACACATTGCTAAATTCTCTTCTTGGAGTTTAAAGTTTCATACATTAGTAGTAAGGAGCATATCTATTTTAAGCAGGAATCTCTGGATGAAGCTCACTCAGGCCCAGAAGTAGTTAAGATACTAGGTTATTTTAATGTAAGAAAAATGAATATCATTAGTTTCAGTGGATTGTAATAGTATACAAAATCATTACCCATAGTGATGGATAAAAGAAAAAGGTCAAATTAGTTTAAAGAATGTAGCTGGCTTGCATATTTTATGTCTTTCTAAGATGTCACAGAATGCTGAGGCAGAATTTTTTCCTGGTGTTATAAATTAAACATAATTTGTCATTTTGAACTGCGCCTCCCAACTCAGTTTCAGCAACTTGTTTTAGAATATGTGATATAGAATAAGTACACTAGTAGTTCCATGGAATCTGATGGAAATATTTGTGATTAAAGATTAGTTTAAAGACTTTGAAAAACTAGACTTTGAAAAGACAACAAAAATTATTGTAAGGACACAATTCTTCTCCCTTCCAGGGGGTGTTATTCCTGCAAAAAACCCCCAACCAGTGGAAACGCATTTTGTCCCAAAAGTCAGGGCTAAAGAAAGAGGAACCAAAGTTTTTCAAATAGTTTCAAAGGCAGGCAGTCCTCTAAGTAGTGTGACTGTAACTTACATAGGACTCATTTTTTGTGGAATTTTTTCTTCCCCTCTTAAAGAGGATATAAGCAACTTTAATTTTTTTTGTGTGTTGGGTAAGAAGGATCTCTAATCTGTAACACAAGAGAACAATGCATAATTCAAGACTAACTTCAAATAGCCAGAAGCATGTCTAACTTTCTTCCATTAGAGGAATAGTATGACAGCATCAATATTGTAAGAGAGATGTAACATGTTTCTGTGGTGTTCACTGTTGTTATTACACTGCATTATGCACTGCATGGAAAATACTACAGAATGTGTTCATGTAGCTTCTAAGTGAATATTTATCATTCGCAGCACTTATTATAATCTTGGATAGTTTACATTGCGCTGTAGATTAGTGGTAATTTACATTTATGTTTTTTTCTTGCACTTGCTTATTCACAGTCTCCAACATGTCTTTCACCTTGATGACTTTGTTGTTCATTTTCATAGTCTCCATTTTTTCCTATCTGATTCTAGGACCATATTAGAATTCACTTGGCATAACTTGTGGGTCTGTAGTCTTATTTTTATTATGTCTGAAATACTCAAGGGCTTCTTCTTCAAGTACCAGAACTAAGACCTTGCAGGATTTGGTATGGTTCCAGAAGTACTCTATGCATAAATCTTTTCATGTTTTACAGCTCAGCTTTTAACTGATACTTGATATTCTTGGAGAATGCCCATGTTTCTGCTCCGTCTGTATTAACCAGTGGTACAAATGTGCCAAAAATCCTTTTTGCTATACAATAGGATCTTTATAAAATTTTTGTTTTGCAGATTGTGTTAGTTTAATTAATGTTGGTAGGAAATGTTACGGAAAATGCCCTTTATGTTCTGTGTTAAATCTATTCTCTACAGTATCTTTTATTTCTTCTTGTGCTTTTGTGGATTATATATCAAATATCATAGTGTAATTGTGAACCAAATTAATACACAGCCAGTGTTCTTACTGAAATTTATGATTTTCCACCTTAACATATTTTGAGTGCCTCACCTCCTCAGCCATGCTGCTTTTCTTTATGCATTTTCTCTAGGTGAAAGTTTTTTAGTATTAATTCTAAATTTGTAGAGATCAAAATTAAGCATACCATAAAAATACAGGAAGATCAGAAAGAGGTGAGTTTGTACAGCATCATTGGCTGCTATTCATCTTCCACCAATCTCTTAAATTTTTGATCATTGCTTTGTAAACATATAGAAGGATTTTTATATTAAAACAGATTTTAAGATCATTGCAGATATATGCCTATGCTTTTCATAACTCTTGATGCTACTTCTATTTCCTTTGAGTCAGTTTCTTACAAATCTAGTCCTGATTAACAGTTTTTTCCTGCAAGAGGGAGATTTTCTGCTTGCTTATTTGCTTACTTATGTACCTATTTGTAAGTTATCTTTGAACTCTGTAGTACATTACCAAACTTGAACATGAACATATAGGTCTTCAAACTCTACGCTTCAGAATACAGTCTATTCAGCATGAATGAGGTACTGATTTCTCTGGCCTATCAACTTTTTTTTTGTTCTGGAGCACTGTTTCTGCAGCACTGAAGTCACTGTAGCTATGGTATTGAGTCTGAGGGTAATGGAACTGGTAACTTCAAGTGTGGGGAGATGAAAAAAGGAAATTAATATTGTTTTATACAAAATCAAGAACCTAGAAATTTCAATGTGTTTATAGGATTTTTGACGAAAGGTACATATAATAACTCAGTGTTGGTCCATCAGGGAATTAGCTATACTGCATTTTACAAAGAAGATTTGCAATGAGACCAGAATTTAAGTGTAGAGGGTTAATTATTCTCATTAATACCTTGGACTTTCTGCGGTCCACACACATTTCTTGTTTATTACTGCTTCTTAACAATTAATATTTTGTTTTGTTTTGTTTTTGGTTTTGTTTAGTTTTTTTTTTTAAAAAAAAAAAAAATGGTGTGTTGTATAACCAATATTATTTTTTATTCAGATAGATTTCAATTATGAAGCTGTATAAAAGAATAACTTACTGAGAGCATGCAGTGAAGGGAGGCTAATTGATGACACTAATTTCTCAAAATAATTACATAGTCTGCAGAATCTTACATTGTATTGCATTGCACTGTATTCATTACCTTCACAGCTGGTCTGCATAATATAATTGCTTATTACTGTTTGGTTACAGAAAAAAGGTAGCTTTGATTGTATTAACCTGGTGAAAACTAATTTTTGTTCTTCTTTTTTCCTTTCTTTCCTAATAGATAAAAACATTGTCTCTCTCTTTTTTCCTTGATGCACACATTCTTCTTCCATGTCTATTGTATTGCTCTTAATGCAAAAGCAATATTTAAATATAGGTCACTACCCAAGCTTTCCTTTAACTTTCTTGATGAGGAAGAAAAAAATCTTCCTTTTTTTTGAAGGAACACTAACATGGTCATGATGACAGCCTATGTTTTGTGGCTTACATTAAAAAAGCAAAACAAAACGACTAAAATCAACCAACCAACCTAAAGCCCCCCAAAACCAATATACAAAACAAACCCACAAAAAGCTCCTAAGAAAACTCAGCTCAAACAAACACCAAACCCAACACTACAACCAAACAAACAATTCCCCCTAGCAAAACAGCACACACACACAAGAAAGAAAAAGATCGCTGTAGTGCAGAAACTTCAGCTTTTTGCAAGGATTACCTGTTTATTTTTTAACTACGTGATTTTAAGACAAATTAGAACTTTGCAACAATCTTTCTACAATGAGGAACACATTGCTACTTTTTTAGTGACGTTGCAAACAAGGCTCCTGAGGGCATTGAACTCCTGTAGGTTGCAGTAACTCTTTGTTTCAGGGGTGCTACAATAATTTCTGCCTGCAGAGACCTGTAAGTCAGGTCCCGCTACTCCATCTACCTGTCTGTATAAGTAATTTGCTTTGTGGTCCAGAAGTCTGGATCTTTCTGAATGTGGATCATATTGAAATAGTGGACAGCTGGCAGAGAAAGTAATATACATAATTTTATTAGAAAATTTAAAAAGCACTCAGCTTCAAAGTCAGAATTAGAAATTGCTGTTCTTTTTTCACACTGCATCTCCAATTTCCCGGAGTCATGTCAAAACCAGCAGACTTTTGCCTAACTAGCTGTAGTGTTCTGTTGAGACTAATAGTGTGTACTGGAGAACTAAGGTTTCTTCCGGCCAGAAGCAATCTGCAGAACTGTAACTCTGGAAACTGCTGCAATAAACCCTTTTTCCCCATGCAGGCTGAGTTATGTAGCTCTTGATGTCATGAGATGTGCTCTCCTCAAGTGACCAATATATTAACACGTCTGTCACATGACTGAATACACATGTATAAGCCCTGTCAGTACAATATCTGTACTATGCAGCTATTCCATGACATTGTGCTTTTGCACAGCAACCCTTTTAGATATGATAGGCATGAGTATGATTGTGTATGAAAGAGATGCTGCCAGGAACTCATGGAAAGGGCTGACAAAAGGCAAGACTCCCCATACAATCCATACCAGGACCACTCTGCCTACTCCATCACCGTAAGCTGTCAAGTAGCCAGGAGGAGAGTCTTTAAAGTGACTGAATTGTCACTGGATACACCCAGTCATTTTAGGTTAATTCACTCACATGAGAATGCCCTGAATATCACATAGAATGCATGTTGTCCTAGAAGAAGGAAGTAGAGAGCAGGACTTGTCACCAGAATGACAACTTAGTCTTGTCAAAGGACTCAAAAGGACATTTCCCTTGCAGTGTAAATCATTGTGGATCAATTTGTGCTGAGTGTACTCTCAGTGTATCTACAGGATCAGGCTTTTTATTGAAACTGAAGAGTATCTGATCTGGAGGTTTGATCCAGACACCAAACTGCTTCAGAAGCGCAGTTCTAGCCATGCAAAAACCAAAATGCTAAATGTCTGGAGAACCTCATGGATAGATCAGCATACAAGCAGAGTAAATAACTCTTAAGTTTGGAGAAGAAGTGAAAGCAGAATTTTTAGATCAAAATTTTGATTTTAAATATGCAGATTAAATTAGGAATTGTTTTACACTATCAGTGGATCTAGATCATGGGGCAATCATAGCTTTGGGTTTATTTTATAATTTAAAAAGAGAGATTTCCTATAGTACGTTAAACAAATGGTGGCAATATTTGCTGATTAAAAACCCCAAAAAGTTATGTTCCATTTCTGCAAAATGATCCTTGAGTGTAACAAATATAACTTTATCAATTTGTAGAAATTGTGTAAATTATATAGTCATAGTGAAAGAGGAAGTTTTACTGTGATATGAGGAGTTTATGATTAGTAGCTTTTTGTTAGTATGAAAATTCATTCTCTCTGAAAAACAGAACAGTTGCTTATGCTGTATTATTGTCCTTTGTCCTCAACTCAGCTACTGAGTTAGAAATCAATAGAAGTGACACTATACATGTGTCATTGCTATGCCATTTGACATGTCTAAATATGCCTAAATATTTGCATATCTAAAGATTTTCTATATGCTGTAAAAGTATAATCTGAAAAAATGCAGAGGTTTCCTCCAGCTCATAGGAAATTCTGATTTTAGAGACCAGAATGAACTCAAAATTCAAGACGCAAGTTGTTTGTTACAGAGAAATTTTCAGAATTCATGGTTAAAACTATGTAAACCAGGAATCCCAAAGACGGATGTGCAGTGTTTTATTGTGGGTTCTGTTGTGGCGTAGCATTTATTCAGATGATACAACATTAATAGTGGCAGTTCCAGAGTGACTTGGGGGTGGATTTGTACACAGATAGAAATTAAAAAAAAAAAAAAAAAAAATCATAAATGTCTTATTTCACAGCATCTAAAGAAACAATTTTTCTTCATCTTCAAGATATTCATCAGTGTAATAAGCATGAACAATTTAATATGTTTCTGCAGTCTATATAACTTTTATGTTTTCTCTCTAAAGAAATTGTGTTACCTTAATCAGAGTTGGTTTATTACAATATGTCTGTGTCCAAGTATCCAGTGACCACACTGGGGTTATTAAAATAACCAACATATATGCCAGAGGCAGAATTAATTTTATTAATAGTGTGCTTATTGATGAAGCAGTGCATGTGAGTGTTACGCCTAGATTAATTTGTGTTTACTGTCTATGGACATCTTGTTTCTACAATAGGGCTGGGCTCAGAGCCAAGACCTTGGTTCAGGTCAGCACGTTTTGCAGAGGCTTTAAAGTCAGCTCAGCAATCCAAATAACTCCCTGTGGAGCAATTCAGGACAATATTTCCCCCAAACTCTGCAGCCGAACGAGCCTTTTTGACCTTGTCCAGAACACAGAGTTTGCAGCTTCTTGATTAACTCAGTTTGGCACCATTATCAAATACCTGTGCACCTAACACGCATTTAGCTGCCTGACATCTTGAACCTCTTTAAGAAGCTTTCCAGGCTCTAATGGAAGGTCTTCTGTCATCAGAACAAAACCAAGTTTTGACTGCTAGAAGAACTGGATTTGTTTGCTTTCAAGAGTGCTCTTTGAGTGCTCGTACTAAAATAAAATGAATGGTTATATCACTGACCATGTTTGTTCTTAGACATATTTAATCTGATTTTAGAGTCTTTTCTGAAAAGTCTTTTCTTACTGCCTTTTCTAAGAGTATTTTACTCAGCCAGTGAGGAATACATATCTCAGATTCAAAAATGTCTTTCTTCTAGTGACCTCTTTCCTCAGTACTCAGCTAAGTCATTATCACTGCTTTAAAGCTGCTTGAAAAAAATAGAATGCTTTTCCCCAAAAAATATTTTGGAAGGTCTTTCCTGAGATTTTGAGTCATCTTCAGATGACTTTTTTCAGGAATGATCTGAAGTTGGTGTCTCACCAGCTTGTCCATCTGACATTTGTAGCCCATTCTATAAGCTGATTTGGGGACAGTAATCAGAAACCTTCAGGAACAGTATTTTGTAGATTCAGAGCACCTTATCAAATGTGTTTCCTAGGCCCCAGGATTAATGGTGTGGCAAGGAGATAAAGATTTCCATCCCAGTTTCCAGGTTTATAATTACTTGAATGACGTGAATACTGGTGTACGTGGATGCACACAGGTTGCTAAATGCACTGTGCCAATTAGGAAAATGAGGCCTGCAGTGGTGTGACGATACAAGCTGGTCTCCCTGAAGTGTTTCTGTTACTTTGCAGAGAATAAGAACTGGGTGGTGAACTGGAACAGGAAGAAATTATACTTCACATCCATCTGAGAAGATTCCACTGTCAACATTTACCTCACAAGAGAGTTCCTGCCAAGGGATAGATGAGAGAGGTACATCAAATCCTTCAGGCACTGCCAGGCTGAGAATGAAACATACGTCCATATAATCAGGAACTGCCCAATCATACAAGATGCAGGAATTAAAAGGTACAATTACATCTGTGAAATGTTGTCAAAGGAAGCTAAAAAGAAAGATTGGACCATAGTTCAGGAAGCACATATAAGAGATGACAACAATGAGTTATAGGAACGGGACATAATTTTTGTGAAGGAGAACCAAGCATTCGTGATGGCTGTGACTGTGCGACACGAGTATCCTGACACATCTTTAGAAGAGACCATGATGGAAAAAGTGGAGAAGTACCAACATTTTCACAAATTCATTCAGGAGCTAACAAATGTGGTAGCCATTGTGTTTGTGGGTTTTCCCCTTGGAACATGAGGAAGGAGGTACCATAGAAATTACGAACTTTTGAGGGCCTTGAGTCTCTTCAGATCGAGGCAAGAGAATACAGCCTGGGCCTCCAGAAAGCTCCTTATTTCTGTAGATGTTAAACACATGTTTGCAAGTAAAGTATGTGCTGTTGTATAATCTTAATTCAAAATAAATTTTCTGCGAATGGTGTGAGTGCAGGGCAGCCACAATCCAGCTAACATGAGGCCTGGATAGTATGTAGGGACAGCAATGGACTCATATCATGACATGTCATGTACCATCAGTCTGGGACAAAATTCTACTGATTTTGACCAGGGTGGATGGGCCATCTGTATTTAACGTGGAAAAGAACCATGTGTAAATTATGTGTTCAATAAATAGCCATTCCAATAACTCATGTAGAAACGTTTGTAAATATTTTATAGCTAGTTTTATACTTACATTTATACTAGTCCTATTTGTGTGTTTGGGTCATGTAGCCAGCTGGTATATAGAGCAGCATGAAGACCTATCTAACTAGCAAGGTAAAGGAAGAGGTACAGAAATAGGGAAGTTTAGACCACACTCATAAGTGTCTTATAGTCATAGTATCTAATTTAAGATAAGACAGCCATCTCAGCTGCAGCTATGACAAGAAGATTTCCAGTAGTGATTACAATGCTGAATCAGAATTGAGTATTTCACATGGGAAATTGCAAGGCTGGGGAGAAGTGAGCTTTGAAAAGTCACAGGATTTTTGCTTTTCAAAATAGTCACTCAGGCTAAAAGAGAAAGAGTTGTGAGATGAGAAAATGTGAGATACAATTTTATACTGTTTTTAGTCACATACAATGCAAAAGGAATTTATGCAGGAAATTAAGTAGCAGTGTAGGTACGTAGTAAGGTTTTCTACAAAGCGCGAGCATTCAAGGTAGTGAAACCCAATTTACTATTTGAAGTTTTGCACGTGGTATCAGTATGTGATATTTTGTAAGCCAATAAATCTATGAATGTATGTCAGGAATACTCTGAATCTGATCTTTTTTAGTTATTGTCTTTTCTGACATTTGTCTGCATAGAGAGCTTGACTGACAAATTTTCAAGGGATTGTTTTGTGAATCAGATTGATAATAAATTCATACATTTTGTAGAAATAAAATTAGAGTAATTAGTATACTGATGTAAGATATATAATGATACAAGCGTTGTGATGAAATCTTAAATAGTAAAACTGGCTTTTTATAATTTTATTTAACCTTGATAATTATATTAGAATAATTATTTTACATTATTTTAGTATTGTTTGGACTATTTTGGAGGGGGAAAGAAACTTTTAAATTCAGATAACTGCTCAGTTTTGTACATTCTTTAATCAATCAAAAAAAAAATTAAAATAAACCAAGCTATTAAATCAATAATTTTGATTTAATACTTTGCACATCGTGTTGTTCTTGGTTCTGAGATTTTGCATTAAAAAAAGATAAGTTACTGCATGTGTTTCAAGACATATTTTACTGACTTTGTCCAAATTTTTAGGCCTGCAAAATATATAAGATGACCTGTCACAGTGAAGGAATTTCCAGTGCTATGGCCATAAATTTGTTTTAGAATGAACAGACTTTAAGGTCAAGAGAATTACTATGGTTTTTATGGTTGTTTAGTCCGACCTACTGTAGTATGCAAAGTTCTCATTTAAGTATTCTCTTTAGGTAAGATAAAAGTATATATTTATATAATATTAGAAAAAGAATACCATTCCACCAGTTAAGGAAACAAATTTTAATTCTGTTATCTTAGCTCTAGCTAAGCTATTAATTATTGCCTTTTTAAACAGTGTTTAGAATCTTCAGATGGGTCTTCAAGTTGGTAAGGTTGAGGAAGACGTTAGAAAAACAAAGAAAAGGAATAGCATTAGAACTGATACCCTTTTATGGTAAATCAAGGATTTCCTTGCTTTGAAAATTGCCAATAACTTTTGTGTAAGCAGGTAGTAGTTAAGCTTAACATAGGTCTGTTTTTCAACTTTTTAGTGGATTTCATTAGACAAGCATCAGCCA
Source organism: Callaeas wilsoni (assembly GCA_013398955.1). NCBI lineage: Eukaryota > Metazoa > Chordata > Aves > Passeriformes > Callaeidae > Callaeas > Callaeas wilsoni. The sequence continues at coordinate 89,902 of VWPU01009013.1, forward strand.
GTTTATGAGAGAGAATATGTGCTTAAAAGTATAGCAAAGTGTAGTATGTCATTAATGAAATGCAGCTTCTTACATGAAAATATTGCAACCAGCCCTTAAACAAGCTCAGCATGTTTCATGCAATTAAAAACTGGGTTCAGCCATGGATGTGTTTTGTCTAAGTTTAGGAGATGTGATGCAAAACCAAATTTTTTATATATATATTTACAGATATAATGCCGACACTACATTTTGGTTTACAAAGTGCAAATTGATTGGATTTGAGTAGGTCTTGGGAATTTCAAGGGCGAAAGTGAGAGGGGCTTAGAGGATAAGTTTTGCAATATCTTCAAAAGATGAGGGATATTGTGAAGAAAAGGAGAAAGGAGTGTAACCTTGCATAGCAGGAGGTACAGGGTTAAACTATAAATAGTAACAACATGAGTCTGTCTATTATGAACTCAAGCCTGTTTCCTGTTAACAGTTTTCTATCCACTCTCCAGTATTTAAAAAAAAAACAAAAACAAAAGAAACCGAAAAACACTTACTATATCTGTGAACATTAACTTAAGCTCTGTTAATGTTTGTCAGAACTCCACATGTAAATGAGTCCTACTAAAGCAGCTAAGGACATAGTGTAGCAGACATACATAGGACAGACAGTGTATAATTTTGATTTTTTTCCTGTCATGATCTCACAAAATGAGTTCCAAAAAATTGGAAACTGAACCTTTACATAGTCATAGCAACCAACGGAAAGGATTCTTCTCAATACCTGTGAACTAGAATTCTACTTAGTTTTTGGTTTATTGGTTTGTTTGAATGACAAATTTTACTTGGGAATGACAGTTAAAATTTCAAGCAGAAAACTGTGACCATTTCTCCTGAAGAAGGGAAAGCCAGCTCCAAAGTACACACTTTACACTGGAAAATGTTACTTGTAATTCACAAGGAACTCAGTACTGGCTGTCTTTACCTTCAGCTGTACTAAGTCCTGGTAATAAAATTTGTTGAAATAATTGATGTTATCTTTACCTGAGCTTGTTAGATTAGGCTTTTCTAATAACCAGTGAAGAGAATCAGGCTTTTCCAGTGTCTTAAAGATATCATATCATAAGAGAGATGAAGAAGTTTAGATAACTCATGACCTGAAATAGTCTTTTCTTCTCTATTGTCTATAACGCATTCTGGTCGATAGCTGAGAGGTAGAAGTCTACACTGTAGATGTATAAACTAAAGATTTGAATCCATACCGGAAATTAAATCCTTAATTTAGAAAAACCCATGACTAATCTTTTGATAGCTTCATTAGGGACAGAATGTCAACACATGTTCTGAAGGGAATGTACACATTATATAGAAGGTAGCTAGGACTGAAAAGACTGTTTTTCCATTTTTCCACCTATATGATTGATTTAACTGCTAATTATGGATTCATTGGTAGGGAGAACACCTTTATATTGCGTCGTGACCCATAGAAAAATAAAAAGTGGAGATTTCCTTGCTCAAAGAATAATGAAGAGAGAGAAAATTACTTCTGACCTTATTTATTCAAAGAATGTCAGTGGGCGTTTTCAGAGAGATAAATGTGCTCAATGTGTGTCTGCAGTAGTCACCAATCTCTTCTACATCTGTTGATGACAAAGGAAGATTTGTCAGCATAATTAGGAAGGGAGAAAAACTTCTACTTTCTCTTAAGACTAACTACAAAACCCACACTGTTTTCACATATCTTTGTGATGACTGATAATATCAGAGTTCATTGCTTGAGTATTGGTCAAACATTGTTTCTAAGTGAAATCTCCTGTCACAGAAAGAGAAGAAGAAGGAGAATAAATAATTAAGAGGAATAAAGGGTGTCCTGATATGGAAAAGACACTGGAAACTCACTAAATATATTTTCCTTTCCACTTCTCTTACATGTTTATTTGTCTGTATTGATAGACTGGAACACATGACACACAGAGAATTCACAGTCACAGTGCCTAGTCTTCTGTTATATTCCTGAAAGGAGATATTTTTTAATTTTCTTCTTTTGTCCTTGAAAGGGCCCTGCTAAAATGCAAGAGGATAATTTTGAGTAACTTTGGTGACCCTGTTTGGTCAAGGAAATGGTGTTTTCAAAAGATAACAAATATATTCCCTATTCAGCTTTTAATTTGCTGATTTTAATCACTCTTCTGGAGTTGAAGATTGTGCAATTATGCTGTCAGCTTATCAGTTGTATCTCATATGTGCCATTTTCCCAAGTAATCATTGAACCTAGCAGTCAGTTTCAGATGATTACATTTGAGGGAGAAGCAGAGGACTGAGTATGGTCTCACAAGTCTGGGAAAGTTTGGTTAAATTGTGTTAAATTAGATACTCATCTTTTCCACCAGTTCCCTTGTGGAATGATGGTAGAGTCTCAATCAAGCAGCATACATAACACCAGGCAGCTAATTATCATGCTTAGAAGTTCAGCATAGCAACAGCATTGTTGTCATGGCGCGGGGAAAGGTTTCTGATAAGAGATGTGGGTGAAGAGAAGAAAGAAGTCATAATAGGTGAAGAGCTTTATTTGCAAGGCAAGCTCACCGAAAAATAGCCCCT
>VWPU01009014.1:0-17464 GCA_013398955.1 Callaeas wilsoni
ATTAATATATAATAAAATTATATCTTATATTTTTAAATCATTATTTTTATAAACTTCCTAACACAACAGTTGTTATTTCAGGTTTTTCAAGATACAATATAGAAAAATTAATCTAAAACAAGTTTGTGCAATATTCTGCATAGCAGTTACACGGAACTTAGAGCTCTAATCTGTGGAGAGCTTCCTTCATTACCCACAGAAAACCAGCAAAGCCTTTTTATCTGAGTTATTCATTTCTTTTTATCTGAGTTATTCATTTCTTTGTGCTCCTCCTATCCAGCTTTAAGTCTGTTCCACACACATCATAGGAGAGGGAGAGTTCTGTGAACAGACACCCAAAGCAACAGGGTGCTCTCGTTATCTTTCTGTTTCCCATGTTTACTTGTCCAAAAAAGAGTGTGATTCTCTCTCTTCCCTAATAACATGCCAGCTAATCTCAATCTATTTGGAATGTATTTATTGTTGTCATAAAGCAAATTCACTCAGACATCTCATTGCAATCATAAAAATCAAAACTAAGGTTATAATTCACTCTACAAAACTCTATTTCACAGTTAATACTTCCAAATTTTTCTTTATTGCTTCTACTACTGCATAAACCCAAAACTTACTTGGTAGTGAGTGCTATTTTCCCTTTTTTCCTCTAATAGTTTGAATATTATACCTCATTTTCCCTCCTTAGTTAATGAACCTTCAGCAACAAGAGAGGTAACAAATGAAAATACAGATTGTACATGCACTGCGTCACCACTTGCAAGTTACTAGAACCACTTGCTATTCAAGAGAAAATTCAGAATAAATACTGGCTTGTTCCTTCCACTTACAGAATAATGGAATTTTTATACAATCAGTGGCAGTTGGGCAATGCCATTTTAACAAGATTATGAAGTTCAGCCAACCCAGCCTGCCTGGCTTTCAATGCAGTTGTAACTAAAGAAAAGCTCGAGATAATCTGCTGCTGCCCCACACCTGATAGCACTGGCTGGATTCCTGCTCATCTAAGTGGAACATCATGTAAATGTATGGCTTCCAAAATTTAATAATTAAATGCCCCACCACCTGGTTACAGAAATTAAAGTCTCATCACTGCTAAGGCAGAACATTTTCACACAAGTGAAAAAGGATAAAATAGGATTCACACCACATCAAACACGATGACAAGCGTATCAGCACTCCACCTGGATCTAATAATTTTATTAAGTTGAGCTTATAAAACATAGCTCATGATATAGATCAAAAAAATAATTAAACCATGCGATATTACTGCTGGAACTTTCATTTCTGCATCCCCACACTTGCATTCCAGACTATAACTCTGGTACTTTACCCGAGCAGTTCTAGTTTGTGAGTAAAACTGAGAGTTTGCCTCAAGAAAAACAAATTTATAATTGTGGAAAAACACTGCCTAATCAAGTACAGAGGAAGTATTATTTAGCCCAGAATCTCAGGGTCTGGAGGCTGTGGGAGAACCCAGAATTCTGCCAGAGGTACCTGTTTGCAGAGGTGCCAACTCCTCCTGCACTTGCTGGGATTCAGCATCTCCCTCACAGGACCCACCAGCAGCGCAGTCCAAAACAGGTTTGTCACATTCACTGATCCCACATTTCACAGAACACAGCGTAAAGAGCCAGCAGATTGATCTTCCTAATGGAGGGGATCTCCCCTTAAACAATGTAAAACCATCATTATGTGGAAAAAACCTCTGGTAGGAGTGTGGTAAAGTGAATAGAGCACTTCTGTGTCCTTGGCTGGTGTCACCAAGCCAAATGCAAGATCATATTTACCAATAAAAGTTAATTCCTCAGGAATTTTCTAGAATTTCTGTGAAGTTACAACAGTAGATTTTTAATTCGAGGGAGGAAAAGAAAAAGAAACAACTTACAGTTGTCTTGTAAAAACGAGCGAGTGCTTCATAAACAGGGTTCTGAGTCACATAACCAGCTGGGTCTTCTCGTGTTGGCTAATCAATCCTGATTTCAAAACTGGAAGGAAGAAAGAAGATAATTAGACTTGACAAACCCCAGAGAATTAAGCAAATTAATAGAACAAACAAGGATTGATCTAAAGGATACCCCACAGGAGAAACAGATCCAAGAGCAAACATCCAGTGTCATAGATGTTTAGGGACATTTTGCTGTAAAATAAAGTGATTAAAAAGTTCCAGCTCTGTGACCAAAGATGTGAATTAAAAGCTTGAAACTACAAGCCTCAGTCCCAGTGATAGCTCTTCTTATCCATTTATCAGAGCTGTAGCCCTCTGGCCTCTCAGATTTGTAAATCAATGTTATTTTTAATGCACCATCCCTTGGAGACTGAAAATTCGGTGTGCATTGTGTCTGTGTGAGAGGGAAAGGCCGGCAGAGAGGGCAGGAGCAGAGGGGAGACATTCCCCTGGTTTTCCTTGCACGACATAAGAACTTGGAAGTGAATAATTGAGAGGTCTCAAGGTCAGCATAGCGATGTCACCAGGAATGAGTGACATTCTGGCTGTTTTTCCATAAGAGATGCTCAAGAGGATGCACGGAAATGGCAGGCAGCAGTTCTGCAAGGAGAGACCCTCCTTGGACGGGATGCAAGTGTTCCATGTGGGAACACATCCCTGACACGCCGCAAGGACAGACAGAAAGAAATCTGCTTTTCGCGGGTTTGCTCCAAAAGGGAACCGCTGTGCTCCAGCACGATGCCATTTTTAAGGACAGACAGAAAGAAATCCGTTTTTCGCGGGTTTGTTCCAAAAGGGAACCCTTGTGCTCCAGCACGATGCCATTTTTAAGCACAGACAGAAAGAAATCCGTTTTTCGCAGGTTTGCTCCACAAGGGAACCCTTGTGCTCCAGCACGATGCCATTTTTGACCCCAGACCCAGAATTACATTTGGTTCCTCTCGTGTCGAACCACAGCATAAGGCAGAGCCAGAGGGGAAACTTCTGGGAGAGAAAACATCCACTCCTGACTCCTAAGTTCCAGCTAATGATCAATTCATCACACCCCTCAGTAAATAATGTTTGGATTCAGCTTGCAAAAACTGGATTGTTTAAGGCCCTTTGAACACTATGTGAAAACATCTTTCATTATAAATGAGGATTTCCCTGCAGACATCAGTAAGACCACATCTGCTTCGTCCTGGATTAGCATAAAGGAGTGAGCTTCCCAATGCTCCTGCCACTAAGTGTCAGAGCTGCCAGGTTTTGCATATCATGGGCTTTATCCAGTCTCCACCTTGCGCCCAAATGAACATTTAAACTATCCAAATACATTTAAGTTCCATATTGCTGGCATTTGCAGGACTTGTTCTAGGTATCACAACATCCCTGAAATATTCTTACCATAACTTCGGTCACTTTGGTTTGGATAATTTTATCTGGGACTTCCAGGACGTGGACACCAGTCCTTTGTAAACTACATTTCAAATATATTGTGAAGTTTAATGCACAATGCAGTGTTCCAGGACCACACAGTATCCCTGGACTTTCTCTTCCCTCATGTCTGCGGAGATCAGTGGGAGCTGGGGGATGAACAGATGGAGAGCAGCCCTGAGGAGAAGGATTTGGAGGTGCTGAGGGATGAGAGGCTGGGCGTGCCCCAGCCGCGTGCTGGGACTCAGGAACCCCCCGTGCCCTGGGCTGAGCCCCCGGCGTGGGCAGCAGGGGAGGGGGGATTCTGCCCCTCTGCCCCCCTCAGGTGAGACCCCACCTGCAGAGCTGCCCCAGCCCTGGAAGGACCTGGAGCTGCTGGAGCCGCTCCAGAGGAGGCTCCAGGATGATCAGAGGGATGGAGCAACTCTGCTGGGAGAGCTGGGATTGTTCAGCCTGGAGAAGAGAAGCTTTGGGGTGACCAAACTGTGGCCTTGCAGTGCCTGAAGGGAGCCTACAGGAAAGATGGAGAGAGACTTTTTACAATTTACAAGAGCCTGGAGTGACAGGACAAGGGGGAACGGCTTCACACTGACAGAGGGCAGGGTTAGATGAGATATTAGGGAAAAAATTCTTCCCTGTGAGGGTGGGGACGCCCCGGCACAGGTGCCCAGAGAAGCTGTGGCTGCCCCTGGATCCCTGGAAGGGGCCAAGACCAGGTTGGACAGGGCTCGGAGCACTCTGGGGTAGTGGAAGTTGTCCCTGCCCATGGCAGGGGGTGGAATGAGATGAGTTTTAAGGTCCCTTCCAACCCAAGCCACTCTCTGATGTGACTCTGACATTTGATACCCAGGGATGCACAGCCTGGCACTGCCCCTGGCACAGGGCACTGACAGTGAAGGAAGAACACACGGAACTCGCCTGCTGAAAACAGGAACCTACTTAGGCTCCAGTCTTAAATTCCACTCTCAAGACCTCACCTACCAAAGAAAATATGACTTTTGGAACTAGTTTCTAACCAAATATTTATTATCAGACTGTACCACCAGGTGGCAAGATTGCAAAATAAAGGAATTTTTTTAATTGTTCCTATAACCCATTCAGTCAGGGCTGCTTCAAGGAGCCCTTGCTGGCCCACGGCGATTGCTTTGGGGGGACTTGGGCAAGTATTTAACATGTACTTAACATGGGTCTGTAAAATAAAATATTTTAACTTTTCTTCATCACTCTTCACATAGTCAATAGTCAAATGCAACATGAGATTCCCAGTACATGAAAAAGGAAATTGTGGCCACCAGCTGCACTTCCTTGAAGAACTTGGTTTTCCCCCTGTTGTCATCCTGCTCTCTCTTTCCCCAATAACCATTTTAACCTTTTCAAAAGCACCTAAAACCTGACATGACTGCAGGGAACCACATATTAAATGGGAATACAACTCAAAAAGATTAATAAAATTACTTTGCAAAAGGAGAGTAAAAACATTAAACAGAGTATACTTAAAATCATCTGGGTAATATTTTTCCCCCATATATTTTCATTTCTCAGGTTCTATCCCAATTATCTAGAAACCAAGACACAGGGCAGTTCTAAGTTCTACACTAAAGGTGTGCCATGGACACAGGAGCTCAGTTTAAAGGGCTGAGTTTTATACTATGATATTTTACAGCACATTTTAATTCAAGATTTAGGAAAAATATAAATCTCCAGTAACAACTTGGAAAACTCTCTCTGTAATGCCTCACCCCTAGATCACAAAGGACACCATGTAAGCACACAGTCCACATTACGTGATTTATTTACATCTATACACACACAGATAGATATATGGCTAAATAAAAGGATATAAAATATTAGTAAAGCTAATACTGGTAACCAGACCAAGCTGGCGAGCAACTAACTGACCCTGAGATATGCAACCCAAAAAAACAATGATTCCAGAAATAGTTTGGGGACTTTTTCCTTCCATTTGTAGCACTGCACCTGCTCAATAACACACAGCTACACTTCACAGATGCTTAAAATATTGTCATTATCCCTGGAGCTAGAAGAAATTAGGTAGGTGTAAAATAATCAGAATGTCAAGCACATTAAATGTCAAGCATAAATAAGAACCAAAATTGGAATCTCTCAAAGATGCTGGTACTCCCACAGTTGGGCAAAAAGTGTTAACTTCAATAACTGCCACCATTTGGGACTTGTATTATTATAAAAACCACAAAATTCTGTGCCTTAATGGCATCAGCCTGAAAGATGATTTGGCATTAGAAAGTAAAAGTAAATGTTATCCAAAACATCAAGAAAACTTCCTGCCCCAAAATAGATTTTTATTGGAGATTCTTCAATTCAAACACTCCAGGGCATTGCAATTAAAAAGAGAAATTAAAAATCCAAAAGACTTTGCAGGAGAAGGGAGGGATGAGTAATACATGAGCCTGTGTTACACGAGATGGCACCAAAAATATAAACTGCAAAATAAACTGCCGAATTAAGTTTCTCAACCAATAAAACAAAATAACTTGTTTGATCGAGTTTTAATTCCATAATCCAATCATCACAGAAATTAAAATCAGGCACTCTTTCCCCAGTGAATATATACTAACTAAATGTTTTAAAGTGAAGATACCGAAAACCTAAATTAGATTGGAAACTCTTTCAAGAAAGATTTGCTTTCATCTTACTTTGTACCATACCAGCACAGAGTCAAGTCCAGAAATCCAAACTGTAGTTAACTAAAATTAAATCTTGAAAAAAAAAAAATCTTAAAACCTACAAAGCACATTATGCTTAGGGAGNGACTTTGTACCATACCAGCACAGGGTCAAGCCCAGAAATCCAAACTGAAGTTAACTAAAATTAAAGCCCACAAAGCACATTATGCTTAGGGAGTAACACGAATTATGAAATCCACACAAGTGTTTGGGGGTTTTTTGTCTGGAATCAACATCTCCTTTTCTTCCCACATTACCCATTTAATTTTCTATTTGAACCGCACAACCAAAGTAGCTTTACAGGAGATTCAGAGCTTGGGAATGGCTTTGCTTAGGGGGCTTCAGCTGAGAAATTCCCTGGCAACAGTGTGTGGCTCTGCAGAAGCCGTGACCCCATCACAGAGATGTTCGCACGGCCAGAACACGCCACAAACCGCTGAGTATTTACACGTTCACGTGCCAGAGATTCATTCTCTTGGACAGAGGCAGGATGGAAACTTTTCCAATCTCTGCTCATCCTTTCAGCCACGGAGCACCTTCCTGGGAAGAGCTGGAACAGAATCAATTGATTGACAAGTGGATGAAGAGGAACAGGGCTGAGGCCACCAGAGCACCTGGCCTCAGCCAGAGGAATCCGCCAGCCCACGGGAGCAACGGCACTGATGTGATTTGCAGGAATGGAGCATCGAGGTTAAAACACCTCCATGGAACCAACACCTCCATGGAACCGTGCTCCTGAGCAGGGAAAACATTCCAAGGAGCCGAACTGAATCTTCCCTTAAAGCTGCAGAAAACCCTGAGCGCATCATACCTCTACCAGCATGTACTGTACCGGGCTTCGGGTTTTCAGAGCATGAGAAAACACTCAAACTTATCCAATTTTACAATGAATTGATAGAATTAGGGCAGGACAGATTTATCTCCCTGCTTTAAGGAATAAAGGCTCCCTGGCCTGTTTAGGACTTGCTAACATGCAGTGCTAGGATTACCATGCCAGCTTAAGCCTATGCTTCAAATCCAAAACTAACAAGAAAATACAAAGTATAAAGGTATTAATAACTGGAGTTTAAATTACATTAAAGGCTTTGTTGGCTTTCTTCTTTGCCTTATGAAAAAGTAAGAAAACAGAAATTAAAAAAACCTCAAAATTTTATATGTAAAATGAGGCAGTGCCATATAGGTTAGCACTCTTCCCTAAGGTCTTCATAAAAATAACATTTTCTCTTCCTAGAGAGTACTGTGATCCAGCCACAGACTCAGGCAATTGAAGTACGTGTTCACATTTAAAAAAAATAATAAAATCAATTCCTCTTCATGTTCAAGATCACTCTCTAAAGCACTTACTCTATAAAAAGAAATTCGAGAGAGTACATACACCTGATTTATTTCAGGAATCAAACAAAAATAACAAGAGTGCCACCTATCCTTCATTAGGAATAACAGAACTTCCCATGGACTGACCTTGCTGTTAAAAACCCTGCACAATAAAACATGACAGCTAAAACATATAAAACTCTCCATCTAGGCAGAAACTTAGGGGAAAAAATGCAAAAGAGTGTTGCATGGAAAAGCAGAATTAAAAAGAAATACAAGAGGAGGCAGAGGACTTGGGGAAAAAAAAATCTGTTAGGTATCAAAGGTATAAAATCCAAAAGATTAAACCCAGGAAAACAAAAGATTTTTTTAAAGCTTGAGGACACATTTTGGGTTTCAGTAATGATTTTATGAAATTAAATTTGTGTGTAACATGCAATGAGCAACCTTGGTCTAGAAGAAGCTGCTGTACAAAGGCAGCAGCTGCCACTGAACAGGAGACAGGGAATATTTATCCAGTGCAGACAACTGGAGCAGCAGAGAGAGGTGGGAGGGTCATTATTTTCTCTTCTTTTAAGTTTACAGCAGATATAGGAGTAATACAGATGAGCAATCCTGGCACCTATACCAGGAAAATAAACAGAAATTATTGCACCTAGTGAGAAACACATAGATAAATATATTTTATTAATAAAAAAGGAGGAAAGTTTTGCTTTTTGGTAAAGGGAAGTCATGGCTCATGACCTGCTACACGCATGTGGATGAGGGAAAATCCATATATTAAAATCCAATAGATATTTGTAGGCTTTCCAAACTGCCTCCCACAAAGGGAGTCATGTGAAAACTAAGCCACTACAAGATAATAAAGAAGGTCCTTGCTTTTCAGAAAAAGCTGATGAAAATATGGGAAGAAGAGCTCAATTCTCCCTGCAGTGGACACAGCAGAGCTCTCCAGGGAATGTGAAATGGAAAAGGGAGCAGCAGCAACACGGCAGAGCCAAGGGAAGGGGCAATGTCCTTCCTGGTCAAGTGAGGAGGGGCAGCCATGGAGAAGAGTGAAAAGATCTTTCCAGCTGCAACTGGACATTAAAGCAGGAGATGAATTTCAACACGGGTTCCCCACAACACAACACACATCTAAAAAACAAATCCTAAAGTTACTGCTCGAATGGGAGAGCTCTGAGCTGATCCCCTCCCCAGAGAAGTGAGCCTGGGAAAACACTGACATAAAACACGGCCGTACGTGGGACAACATCCCTCCCACTTTCACACAACCACACAGAGCAAAATCCAGTCAAATCTTTGTCACCTCTCCTATGCAGACAGGCTGGGTTGCTCAACCTGGAGAAGGCTCCAGGGAGACCTCAGAGCCTCTTCCAGGGCCTAAAGGGGCTCCAGGAGAGCTTGAAAAGGACTTGGGACAAGGGGGAATGGCTTCACACCAGGTTAAATGGGATATTGGGAAGGAATTCCTGGCATGAGGGTGGAGAGGGCCTGGCACAGGGTGCCCAGAGAAGCTGTGGCTGCCCCTGGATCTCTGGAAGTGTCCAAGGCCAGGTTGGACAGGGCTTGGAGCACCGTGGGACAGTGGAAGATGTCCCTGCCCATGGCAGAGGAGTGGAGTGAGATGATCTTTAAAGTCCCTCCCAAACCAAAGCATTCCTAATCCACAATCCACTGCCTGTAGGTTGGTCAGAAATCTCTTGTTGATGAAGCAGCATTTTTAAAATCAAGTGGACAGCCAATGCTGGCAGCTAAACAATTATCTTCACTAAATTTCCCAGAAAATTGAGGTGTGAGACACCAAGGTCCAGAGGAAGCTTTGCTTGCCAAGCAGATCTTCCTTGTAGACATGATTTACAGGATAAACAAAATGCAGTGTGGTGCTGGAAAGTAATGGAGGTTACCTCAAACCTGTCAAAATTCACAACTTCAACCTCCCCAAAAAGTACTGCAACTGCTTTACTGTAGAAAAAAAGGTGGGAAAGAGTCCAAATGAGTAGTGCAACCTCTCCAAAGAGCACGATGTGAACTCAAATAAAGACCATTCCATCAAGTTCCCCAGCAGAAGCTCCACAGGGAGAAGTCCTTATGGCTGGATTTACACAAAACAGTGAATGATAGTTTATCTATTGAGGGAGCTTTGCTCCAGTGGTTTATATCAGTCCCTAAGTATAATTATGGCTATATAATCAATCAGGGACTGCATGTTATTTTACTCTCGTACAGCTCTGTTTGGAATCCCATCCAAGACATTTAAAATTGTACTCTAGTTACTGCTTTAAAAAATCTGCTGTATGGTCTCATCAGAGAAGTTTCAGAAGGATGCTATTAATAAGTATTGAGACAAATACAAAGAATGGCAAAAAAGCAGAAGTGCGAAAAATATTTCCCATTAACATGTGCATATGGTTTCACTCAAAACAAATTTTCTTGCAAGAAACATGTTTATATAATAATATTAAGTTGTTACATTACCAAACTGACTGTACGTTTATAATGGGGCCATTTTGATTTAGGCACTGTAAAAATTTCAGCTGGAAGGCAAAAAATTTCAAATATATATGGAAATAATGGAAGTAAAGTCCTGGAGGAAAACTATTTGAGAGAAAAATGATAAAGACAAAAGGAACGAAGCGTTGTTTCTGAGCTCCTAATGGATGCCAAAAGCCCAAGGAAAGAGAGGAGGGAGGCTGGGTTCGGCCTCTACCTCACACAAAGATGTGTAAGACAGATCCATTATTTGCTGCCAGTGCACTTAATCTTAAATTCTTCATGCAAACTTGCAATTTTAAGTAATTTTAAGAAGCCCATCAAGCAGCTTGTTTGAGCACCCAAGTCCTTGTCGACATTACCAAAGCATTATTTGAGTAGCCAGCTGCAACAGGATTTTTAGGCAATTTTTAATCCACCTCCATGCTTGGATGAAATAAACAATTTGTATAGAAGGTTCTGTTGTAAATGTCAATTTTTTTTCTTGGTATTTACTTGCTTTTGGGATCTGGATTAGCCTTCATGCTCGGCAGGACTGAAGCTGAACTGATACATGATAATGCTAAAAATGTAATAATCCAGGAACTTCTATGCATGAGCATTAACAGGTGAGATTTACCCAAGGAAATGACCCAAACTCTGTGAGTTTAACGCTTCTCACTGCACCAAAGGAGAGACCAACACAGGCCTGTTATTAGTCTCAGCTCCCGATCCTGTGAAAGCCGGGAGTTATTTCTGATGGAGGAACAAAACCATCCACAGCAGGCAGGAGACAGCTGGGCTTGTGGGGTGGGGAGCCCTGGCACAGGTGCCCAAAGCAGCTGTGGCTGCCCCTGAAGTCCTGGAAGGGTCCAAGGCCAGGATGGACGGGGCTTGGAGCACCCTGGGATAGTGCAAGGTGTCCCCACCATGGCAGGGGGTGAGACTTGTTGGAACTTGGTGATTTTTAAGGTCCTTCCAACCCAAACCTTTCTCTGATTCCATCCTGCTGCTTATCTGAACTTATTGTGGGATAGTGGATGGTGTCCCTGCCCATGGATGCGGGTGGAACTGGATGAGCTTTAAGGTCCCTTCCAAGCCCACCTTTTAGAGAGGTAAACACCAGAACCGTGTGCACACGCTGGCGTTTAAAGCCCTGCCCTGAGTGGCTGACCCAGCCTTGTACCGGCGTAATTCTGGAATTTACAGCAATTAAGGCAAGAGCAGGTGGGAAAATAAGACAGCGGCTCAGTAGCAGGAATGTTCATGGAGCTGTGGATGGGAGGAAGCACAATGGCACACCCACACTCCTCAGGGCAGAGTGACACTCATCTTTTGGGAGGCAGGGATGCTGCATATTGAAAGAAAAGTAAAAGAGAGAAAGCTCTTCAGGAGGAAAAGCTGATGCACGAACCCTCCCAGCAGGTGTTCAGTGGTGGGAGAACAACAGGTACTCTCAGCACTGCCTTCTACCACAGGTAAATCAGATTTGCAAGAGGATTCTTCATTATTTTCAGAGATCGACAGGATGAATATGAAACCAATGCAACCACTTGATACTCTGGGAAAAAAAAGGGGTACATTTGTCAGCAGCTATACTTATACATTATCATTTCAGAAGTGCCACATTGAAATATGTATTATTGTGCTGGGAAGGAGCAGAACCATCCATATTGAAGCCTTCCAGGAGGGCATCTGAGCAACTGCAGTCCAAAAAATTGTAAGGAAAATCCAAACCCATTATATTCAGTATTTATACTTGTTTATAATGTTAAATATTTACTCTTTGCTCTCTGATTTGAAAATATCAGATGCAATGCTTTTTGCTTCTTATCTAGCAAATACATAAGAATAAAATAGATAAGAGAAATCCCTTAATAGCACCCAGAGCAGCTAAAGAAAGAGGACAGACTCTCCATATACATAAGAACATGCAGGCACCAAGTTCAAAACTCCTCATCTCCCTCCAGCTCCAGTGAAGTGAATTGAAAAGGCCACTTGGAGGAGGGGGTCCCACACGAGCTGATTTGCTCTGTGGATTGCAGGAGGTGTTGGACACCATTTCCCTGGAAAAGCAGGATGCTCTCCCAGCCCTGAGCAGCAGCACCCTCCCAAAGAGCCAAGAGCTCGCTCGTCCTCACAAAGTTATCCAGAGTCACCGTGGCTGCGGTGCCTCCTCCAGACTTTGTCACCGTGAGCGCCTAAAGCACACCCTGGGCACTGCAGCACCAGTAGTGTGCGAATATATGTGGTAGATGAGGAGTTTAAAAGGTTCTCTGCAAAGCTTCATGGTGACCAAGGCAGTTTTTATTGTCTCCTCCCTCTTTACCGCCATTTCTGTGTGCTCTGCCCTTCTTTCCCTCACGCTGTTACCCAAAGTCGCCAATAAAGCACAAACTGCTCAGTGAGCTGCTGCAGATTGCTAAATAATGGCCTTGCACAAAGCTCATCAGCCTGACTTGGATGTTGTAATCACCAATAATAATACAGGTATTTCATGCAAAATGCCATCCTAGTCCCCTCTCACGATCACCAACCTTCAAATTCGCCTTCCTAAGCCCATCTAAATCAGTCAGAAATAACGAGTTCATTTCTTTCCAATTAATTCAACCTGGCTTAGGAAAAAAAAGGCAAATTTTATTTGCCGCTGAAACAGAGGCAGTTCCNAGCCATTTCTGTGTGCTCTGCAACTCTGCAACCCTTCTTTCCCTCACGCTGTTACCCAAAGTCGCCAATAAAGCACAAACTGCTCAGTGAGCTGCTGCAGATTGCTAAATAATGGCCTTGCACAAAGCTCATCAGCCTGACTTGGATGTTGTAATCACCAATAATAATACAGGTATTTCATGCAAAATGCCATCCTAGTCCCCTCTCACAATCACCAACCTTCAAATTCGCCTTCCTAAGCCCATCTAAATCAGTCAGAAATAACGAGTTCATTTCTTTCCAATTAATTCAACCTGGCTCAGGAAAAAAAAGGCAAATTTTATTTGCCGCTGAAACAGAGGCAGTTCCAGACTTCTAGTACTTGAAAGAGTCTCTGTACAAGTAATAATACTTGCCTAAATGTCTATTCCTTTAAAATTAGCACCTAAAATTAAAAAAACAGCTTCCATATCCTGCAGGGTTTCTTTATCTGCTTAACTCCTCAAGGGTTTGCTGTAAATGAGGCAAAGAAATCTAATAACGGGGCATATGAAAAAATAACCCTCTCGACCTTGTTCCAGGAGGAAAAGATTTTTAAAAGGTGCATGCAAGCACTGAGAGCAGCAGTGTGAGGTTGTCTTAGGGTGATTCTATGACCATACTGTATTCCCCTTTGCCTGCTTGATTTCTAGTGTACCTTTAAATTGCAAAGGGGGGAGGGAGAAGCCGAGAGAACTCTTCAAAGCGGCCAGCTTGACCTTGCATCTAGAATGTTTTGCATTCTTTTCTCTCCTGATTCTGACAACATTTGTTGGTTAGAGGACTTTTGCTCTCTAGTCTCTTCGGCTTTCAGCGGAGAAGGGACTGTGATCTGCCTCAGCGGCTTCTGTTCCTTTTTGGACTGTTTTTGGCTGCTTTTCATCCCAGACCAGCTCCCATCTCCAGCCCTGCTCGGCGGGACCCTCCAAGGGGGATCGTCGGACCCTGCCTGGCCCGGACCAGCTCAGGACTGCAGGTTTTACCTACAGAAAGAACTCTAAAATCCATAGTCCTCTTTTAGGGGACAGAGGAGAGGGTTTCAATATTTCTTTTCTTTGCCCTGTGACAGCAGGGGACTCTGTTTGTTAAATAAATAGTTTTTTTCACTTTCACTCGAGAAATTATTTTCCCAAACCTATTGGGGAGGTGCTGCCGGGGCCTGCTTGCCTGGCAGGCAGGAGAGAGAGAGAGAGAGAGAGACACCCCTTTTGGGTTGTTTCCTCCTGGATTTGTGTCCAAACCAGCACAGAGGTGTCTCAGCTCCCCCAGGCAGGACACAGCCCAGAGCTGTGCTCAGTGGCAGCTCTACGTGCAGGAAGCAGTCAGGAAGATCCCCAAACTATCAGGTGAAGTTTATCTCCAGCTGGCACGTGGAACATCCAGTTGTCACGGCAAGACCAGTCACAAACAGGTTGTGGCTTTGCCCTCTCAGTTCCAGCTTCCTGGGAATTGGAGCTGCTGGGCCAGCTCTCCCTGGGCACTCGGACTGCTGTGTTCATCAGCTCGGCATGGCTGGAGCGCGGGGGACACAATACGGCAGCTCAAGGTGCTACAGGCTGTGACTCCCTGCCCTGTCCAAGGTGTCCATCGCTGTCACACAGCAGGGGGATATCGACTCTCTCACAGGCAATTCCAAAAGCACTTCAAGGACTCGCTCCTCATTCCTTAAGCAGCCCCATTATTTTTTTTTACAGAGGAAGTTTTGACTGGGAGTTGACAGGACTATGTTTCTCCGCAAATGACTTATAGTTGGGAAGAAAGGATAGGAAGGTCATGAAGAAAGTCTTCCCTGGTGAAGGTACCCAGACACCAAGCAGCCACTTGCATAGCAGAGAAAACTGAAGTTAAATTGAAATTGTTCCATGTGAGGGTGGTGAGGCCATGGCACAGGGTGCTCAGAGGTGCTGTGCCTGCCCCATCTGATGCCTTAGGATTTTAGCTTTTATATTTTCATATATCTGTAATCCTGCAGTTCTTTAGTGTGTAACTCTGAGCTCCATACAGAGTGTGAGCTACTGCTTTTCCCATTTTGGTCAGACACAACAATTCCTCTCTAGGCCTGAGAATCAAGGACACCTCACTGTCTCAGGCCCTGAGAAACGGAAACAAAAGTGAGTTGGGGGGGCGCAAACTGAGAGAATGGGACTGCACTGCCTGAAGCTGGAATTGGACAATTAACCTCTGATATGCAAATGGACACAACTCAGATCTGTCTGAAAATTGTGTGACTGTGTCCATCCTGGGTGCAGTCTCTGTGAGACTCCTGCACTGCCCAAGGTGCGCCCTGTGAAGGCCTTTCCATAAATCCCTGCCCTTTATCCTCTAACTCTGCCCAGCCTCTGCTCCAGGTCAGCCTCTCCAAGGCATCACATCCCTGGAAGTGTCCAAGGCCAGGCTGAGTGGGGCTTGAAGCACCCTGGGCTAGTGGAAGGTGTCCCTGCCCCATTCTGGCATTCTGTGATTCTATAAATTCCCTTCCTGAGCAGGAACATCTCAATGCCAAGATTTGCACGAGGAACAAAAATTCTGTTCACTAGTAACCTTCTCTCATCACCATTTATTGTCCCTCACTCCATTCTGCTCTCAAAGTTTTGACCCAGAGAAGATGGATTTCACCTAAGAGTGAAAGCTGGAATGGAAATAGCCCTTTGTAAATGATGGATCCGCATTACACCCTGAAAATTCTTCTTGGAAAATGACAGACAGCTACAGCTACAGTCTGAGGCACTGGATGGATTGTGTGAAAGCTGCCAAAGTGCAGAGAACTCAAAAGGTCAGGACAAACACTTTAAAGGAAGATGAGACAATCACATTACTCCTCAATTTTCAACAAAATGAGAATTTCTAAAGCACATATGATGCATTATTAATTTCCAACTTAAAGATCATGCAAATGCTCAGGAAAACAGGTCAACTAATAAAAAACACTTTGCTCTTCAGACCATTAAAGCAACCAAACAGCAGAGTCCTCTGTCAGTGCTGGAGGAACCTCGGGCTCAGCTTTGCTGGCAGAGCTGTGTGGAGTTAGACCTCACTGCTTAAACCCTGCTCAGCCAAATGCAGCCCAACGGCCTCGTGTTGGCAGCTCTGACCATACAGAACCACGAGTCAGGCTCTGTCCTAACCCCAACACTCACCAGAAAAGTATCCTGAAACATTCATTCCTCAAAATTCATCTTTTTATTGAGATTGTTAAACTAACTTAACGCAAGCATTTTTAACGTGCTCCTAATTCTCCCTTACCAAGGTACTAGATAATGATTTCAAACAACTGTACAAATATAAGCATAGCTTATTTAAAACCAGAACAAAATTGACTAAGTATTCCCAACTAATTACAAGTGGCAGGAATAACCGTCATGGAAAGAAAGCAAGGATTGGTTTGCTTATCAGGAAATAAAGCAATTCACCAAACATCTGAAAACACAAAAATGTGTTGGGAACAGCACCAAAAAAATTATCTTAATTGAAAAATAATGGCTTGTCTGAATTTTATTGTCTTTGCATCTTTTAAAAGAAAATTTCGACAGCTCTGCACTCACATTGAATCTAAATATAATGGCAACACATCATGATGGTTCTCGCAGCAGAGAGGACATATCACCAGCAAGCAGACCCTGATGTGGGTTAGGATAATGGGCAAGACGGAGGGGGAAGAACAGAGCTCTCTCCTGCCCAGCATTTTTCATGCACGCTATACATCGCCACAGTCAAACACCACAGTCACCTTGCTGAATAATGACGAGCAAAATGGAAAGAAAATTAAGGGGCAGCAGGCAAGGGAGAGAAGATTCAAACTGACATTTGCAATGAGAGGAAGTCACTGAGAGGTTCCCAGTGGCTGCTCCAGATGGCAGCAGCTATTTTGGCCAGACTACCTGGCTAGGACAGAGCTGCAGTTAGGTAAGCAGAAGGGGGCAGGAAGAAGGAAAGGAACAAAGGGAAAAAAATGGGATTTGGAGCCTGCAGGCCTCCTAATTCTGAACCTTGTGAATAAAAGAAAGTTACAAAATAGAATAGTAACTCACAGTGACCATTCAGGAAAAGAAAACCAATTACCACTCAGGATTAGACACACAAATTTCTTTTGGCCACTGTATGGATTCATTATCTCTGTCATACCTGGCTTTCTATAAACATAATTAAATTCACTATTTCTTATGAGTAAATCTTACATGTGCTTTAGGCCACATAAAGCATCTTGCCATCTAATTGTATTTTTCATCTGTACTTTCCCCCATCGACCTCCCTTCACTACTGGGAAGAAAGGAAAAGCCCTTCTGTATAGATTCATCTTTTTTTGTTTGTTTGCCTTAAGGCGCAATGCATATTCTAGCTGTCAAAAGTGATTTCCCTGCTCACTGAGCAAATATTCTCAACAAGGATTTTCTTTTCTATTTCCTACTATTAAACAATGACTTTACAGACACAGGTAATAGAAATGCAGGCAGGTCGGAGTGCATCAAAGATTTATCTCTGGGCAGGAAGTCAAGTTTCATTAAATATAAAAATGAAGTTTATGTAAGTGGAACACAGGGTTGCTGAGAGTTGGCTTTGGGACATAGGTGACAAAGTTGCAACGAAATGATGAAAAACATAACAAAAGGCAGTAAGAACCTCACATGACCCCAAGCCTGTATGGGAGGTGAATATCCCACTTCCAGAAGACTGTTTTAAACAGTCTATCAAAATATATTTAAAGACCTGAAACTGGATGAAGTCTTATGTCCTGATGCCCAATAAAACCAAATCTTTTGTACTCTACAGCACTGGGCATAAGAGGAGAAATAAAACAAGAAGTAGGAAAATGTGAAACAAGCGTAGGAGTGGTGCAAATCAGGTTTGTGTCTGACAGCGCGGCGTGAACCGTGTGCCCGTACGGAAAGGAACGCGCGGCAGGGCTGGCAGCCAGCACAGGGATTCGTCTCCAGAG
>VWPU01009020.1:0-21873 GCA_013398955.1 Callaeas wilsoni
CGGCTGCCCCGCCAGCAGGCTGCCCGCCCGGGCCGCACGCACCGCCGCTGTGCCCGCGCCCCTCCGGTGCCTCTGGGGCACCCGAAGAGCTCCTGGGCAAATTGTCCTAACGCCTCTTCTTTCGCTGTTGGGCAGTAAATATCACAGAGCCATAAACAGTCAGGGTGCTGTAGGGAGCCAGGAGTTATAAATTGCTGGTGCAATAAGCTATCACATATCCTTAAGGAAGGGATTTAAAATATTTAAATGAGTAAACATACAGAGCTGGCCTGGTTGGTTTTTGCTGGTTGTTGTTGTTGTTGTTGTTGTTGTTGTTGTTTTTCATCAGATGGCTCCAGGATCCAGCAGATTCAGAGAAAAGCAGCCCACAAGCTGTGAGCCCTGCACCCACAGCTGTCTGCCGAGAGCTTGAGCTTCAGTGTCCTGTCCCGTGAGTTGTCCCTGACTGGGGCCTTTTCATGGTGTTTGTTATTTCAAAACAAAATAATAGAACAGCCAACCCCGAGTGCCTCTCTCATCAGCTCTGGTGGCAAAGCACCTTCTTCCTAGAGTTTTGCCCTGTTCTGGAGTCTGAGGAATGCTCTGGAATCAGGTACTGATGGGATAACCAGCACCCCCAGCGCAGACCCTGGCTGTGCTGTTGGATGGCTGACTTCACTGTCGGTCGTTCGGGCTTCTAGCATCTTCCCAGTACCTGAAAGGGGCTCATAAAAAAGAGGGAGAGGGACACTTCTTGAGAGAATGGCTTCAAACCAAAAGAGAGCAGGTCTAGATGAGATGCTAGGAAGAAATTGTTCGCTGTGAGGGTGAAGAGGCCCTGGCACAGGTGCCCAGAGAAATTGTGGCTGTCCCATCCCTAGTAGTGTTCCAGGCCAGGTTGGATGGGGCTTGGAGCAACCTGGTCTAGTGGAAAGTGTCTCTGCCACCATTCTCTGATTCTCTGATTCTGCCAGGTGTGGCAATGGTTCTTGCACCATCCTTGAGCATCAGGAGTGGGCAGGCAAGTGATGCATCAGCTTTCAGTCTCGCCATTGAAACGGAGCTGTTTCTTCTCCGTCTTTGGGGTCAGCCATTGTGGCTGCAAGCCCTGGTGTGCCTGCACCCCTGTGGGGGTGGTGTTCCCTTTCTGAGCTGCCCTGACACAGCTGCCCTGCCTGAAGGGGTTCTGGGCACAGCAGCGGGTGTGAAAGCTGGGAAGGGTTCTCGGAGCAGGAGCAGCAGTTCCCGTGAAGGACAGGGACAGGGAGGCACTTGCCATGTGTGCAGCTCCCGATTGTGTAGCCAGTGACAGGAACGGCCGCAGGGGCAGCACGAAGCAGCGTGCTGGAAAGCTGCACTTTCTGGGATGATAGGATCCTCATCCTATGAGCCTCTGACTCAAAAGAGCCACAGAGAAGGAAAAAGGCATGTAAGCAGAAAAACAAGAGAGAAAAAAGTCCAGGCAGACTGCTGTCAGCAGCAGCGAGTACCACAGATCCCTGTGAGATGGAAAAATAGGAGTACCCTCTGAACGGGAGCCTAGGCACTACCCAGGCAGCTTAAATAGGTACAAAACAGCTCTCAAGAAGCACAGAAAATTAGGATTCAACGACCCCTCCAATGCCACACATCCAAGCCTGGGCAAGAGCCCCCAGCTGTCCTCCCACAGCCCTGCCCAGCATCCCTGCCGGTGAGGGACACTTTTTGGCATGTGCCTGGATGTTAAATACAGATCTCTGGGGCTTGGAAATTGTTTCAATGATTTGGCTCACCGTTGATAAAGCAATTAGTCATTGGAATAACGTTAGCAGTGGCTGATGTCAGCCCTGTTTCCATGGCAATGGGCAGATTCCTGAGGCGGACAGGAGTGTGTGTGTGTATGTGTGTGTGTGTGCAGGGGAACAGCCAGCCCCGAGCCACAGCCCAGACCTTCCCATCACATCAGCAGTGCCATCCCAAAGCGGAAGGGTTCCAGTCCCTTTGGTCCTGTGTCCCTTGCTGGCTGCAGAATGGGAAAAGGACGGCAGGAGGGAACATCTGCCTGGGGTAAATGCCTGAAGGAGGGACACCCTGGGCTCTGCAGCAGCAGCCCGAGAGCAGAGGGAAGTGACAGGCTATTTATTAATGACAAATGTCATTAGAAATGATGTGAAATGCGAGGTCAGGTGAGTTACAGCCTAACTTGTATCGTATTTTGGAATGCCAGCTCTGTAAGAACATTTATTCTGCTCTTTTCCCTAAGTGCACAGCAGAAGTGACACCTTGCTGGCTGGAGCTTGCAGGGCTCCAGGTATCCCCTGGGTACCTGGGAACCTGCTGGGGTGGGAGCAGCCAGGCTGAGCCTCAGGACACAGAAACAGCACCCAAAGCCCTGGTTAGGAGCTGAGACTGAGGAAAGCAGTGTGGCTGCACCCCTGCTTCACAGAGAAGGGCTGCCTGGCCTCTCTCTTCCCGAAATTAACCCCTTGGTGAGGCTGGGTGAGGATCTCTGCCCAGCCTGGTCGGTTCCTGGCCCTCCGCTCCAGCCTGCATCGGGAGTCTGGGAAACTTGGGAGAGGCTTTTTACACCCATCCTTCCCAGCAAGGTGTGACAGGCAGGGCAGACACGTCTCCACCTCCTGAGCACCCAGATCTGATCCGTGTTGGGGCAAACTTGGCGAGCTGGTGGAGAGCATCTGCTGGCGAGGTACAAGGGCTGGGAGGGAGCGCCCCGCAATTGTTGCATTTGGAGCGATTAGAGCAGAGCAAACCCGTGTTTTTATGGAGGAACTCGACAGTGCTGGGTGCTGCCCGCTGCTCTTTGTCAGCGCAGGGCCGAAATGCAATTTCCCCCGTGCTGGGGGCGGCGCAGAGGGCTCGCTCCGCTGTGGTGGGGGCCACACCGGGAATGCTCAGTCTGCACTGGAATGAGCTGCCCCTTTCCTGGCGAATTTAGAAACGGGCAGGGACGGGGGTCAAGGGGCACCTCCTGGCAATTTCCATGCTCTCAATGGCACTTGTCACGGCTTGGGTCACAGCAGTCATACCTCAGCAGCATTTGTGCTGTTGGGTTTTGGACCATCCTGTCCTCCTGAGACAACTTCCAGCCTGGAGACTGCTGCCAGGGAGGGGTGCAAGGGGACACTTGTGGCTGCCAGGGTGCAGCGCGGGGTACTGAGGGACATCACAACGTGTTATTCAAGTCAGCTCTTGCAAGAAAGGTTATAAGGAAAGCTGGAGTTTAATCCCATTGATCCTGCCTCGGGATCAAGGCTAGGAGATGACAGTGTGCTGTATTCAATCTGCAGATCAGGAGATAGCAGCAAGAACAAAAGAGCAGGAAAGTGCTGCCGTTTCCTCTGGCACACAGAGATGGGGCCGAGGAAAGCGATACCCAGCAGATGCCTTTTTTATGGCAAGGATTCCATGCAGGAGTCAGAGAGGATTTGAGCTGAGCCACAACAGAACCTGATAGCCTGAGGTGTTTCTATACCTGCAGAGAAGATGATGATGATAATAATAATAAATAGTAATAAGAATAACAAAAGCAACACGAGGAACTAGGCACTTAGTGCTCTGAATGGACTGCGAGGCTGATCCTATGATTTGTGTGGGAGTTGAAGGGATGGCTTGCTCCCTTTAAGGTCACAGCCACATCCAGCTGCCGGCAAAGCTGTCACTGCCTTCCTCTACCCACCTCCCTTCAGGGTGGCTGATGTGGCGCCAGGCACAGTGGTGTCAGCCGTGCCCCTAAGTCCACGCTGGGACACGGCCGTGTGAAGATCCCTGGCCCTGGCGAGGTGCAGCTGCCGTGGCCAGCAGCTTGGTGGACTTTGGTGAGGCTGGGCCGCGGGGCAGTGGGAGCCCTCCCACGAGCACGTGCCCAGGTGTTTACCAAGGGTGTTTGTGTTTGCAGCTGATGGAGGGCTGCGTAAGCAGCTCGGTGGGATCATCGGTTGTAAAGGAAAATGGGCAGCAAAGTGTTTCCCTTTTGGGGCTCTTTCTGTGCTGGCCCTGGGCTCTGGGTCCCTGGCATGGGACAGTAGCTCTGGCTGATGGAATTGTTGCCTCTGTGGTGCCCCTATGGCACAGCAGAACGGGGCTCAGCCTGCAGGGCTGCACTCTGCCAGGCAGCCTTGGTGCCGGTTTGGGTCAGGGACAGCGGTCCCTGTCCCGCCAGGCAGCTCCCTGCCAGCTGTGCACGAAGGGACACGGCCCCAGGTCTGAGCCCGGGGCAGCCCATGGGGCCTTGGCAGCCACACAGACCGTGGGCTGGTGGGCAGAGCGGGCACGGTGCCAGGCCCCAGGGAGAGGCTGGATATCTCCGGGACAGCAGCATCCCCTGATGTTTGTCCAGCCTCTCCTGTTCCCTCCCAGAGCACCTACACGGACAGCCCTGGTTTAAAAGTCACAGCCTGTGAGATTAATTGGACTGTCAATTCTATTTTCCAGCAAATGAACTGTCCAGAGAGTCTTTTCCATGGTCCTATTTTCAGTGGGCAGAAATGTCATTTCAACATTTGGAAAGAAGTATAGGTGGGAGCTTTGTGAAACAGAATTTATATCCTACTTGCTCTGTTTTAAAGCTGAAGCTAATTGGAGCAAGCCTTAATGGCCAAGGAGATGATGTTTTTGATTGATTTGCATTACTTCATAGCTGTAGGGTGAGCCAAGCACTGATCGATGCACAGGTTCTGTGGGAGGAGGGCAAGGGTGATGAGACCTCCCACCTGGAAGGAGAAGTCAGCTCCTTGGTGTCTAATATGCTTTAGATTTGGGTCAAAATTTTCTTGCTGGTGGGGTCTCAGTATACCAGCCACCACTTCCTTAGTGCCTGCTTTCACAAGCCTGCTGTTGTTGCCTCTCCATGTGCTTCTGCCCAGCCAGGACCTCAGCAGCACCTGGGGAGACTGGGGGGAGTCTGTGCTGAAAGGGGAGCTCTGACTCCCCTCTCTTCCCATCACTGCCACAGCACCTGCCTGCCTCCATCAGCACCTGAGCCCAGCAACCAACACGGCTCATCACATCCAGTCTGCTAATAACCAACTAGAAATTAAGTTTTATTAGCTTAAATGCGGATGCATTTTCAACAGCCCACTAACCTTTCCATCTCGAGTCTTTGCTTATGTCTTAAAAATCCACTTTTAGTATAAGACTGTCGGATTTAATCCTTTTTAAATATCCTTTTCTCTGGTGAGGCAGCAAGATTTCCCAGGCAGCCCTGAAACTTGCAGATAAGATTTTACTCCAATAAGACATCCAGATGAAATGAAATCTCTGTTTACAGCAGCCTTTTGGGGGGTATCCCACTTTGTCCGTGTTTGTCTGGAAGTTTTAAGCATCCGTTTTCTCACAGGACAGCTCATTTAGATGTGGCTGGACAGAAATGGAAGCTCTTTCTGCCAGCGGGTGAGTCCTGAACCCTGGCTGTGCGGTGGGCTGGGAAGCCGGCGTGTCTCTGACAGCCGCTCCTCTGGGCGGGCAAGCTTCGTTCCTGTCACACCTCTCCGAAGGGCTCTGCCGGCATCTCCTGGGCTTTTCCTCGTGGATGAAGACCTCGAGGAGCCAGAGGAAGGGACTTGCAGTGCAGTTATGGCATCAGCCTCCACTGGCCAACAAGCCCGTGCTGGTCAGCACCACGTCCTCCCCCAGCCCCCCGCGCGAGTCACACTGTCCTCCCTCTTCAACGCCTTGCAGCGCTCACGTCCCCATGGAGCTCTGGAGCACGTGTCCATCCCGAGCTCTGGCATCATGGGAGCATCCAAGGGCACGTTGGTGGGACCACAGGGAGGGCCACGGGGCAGCAAGGAGAGGTCGGGGTCACAAGCACAGAAGGGGGGCAGGTGGGTCAGGCCGGGCTGGGCTGCAGTGATGAGGGAGAGCAGAGACCTGATGGGCTCTTGCCTCTCCCCGTGTGCTTTGTGGCAGGGCAGGGAGGGGGCTGAGCCAGCAGGGTGGGGGTCTCTGTGTCCCAGGGGGGTCAGGCCACGAGGCCTCAGCAGCAGAAACCCCCAGCCACAGCCAGCTGCAAACAGCACTCACGCGCCTTGGAACTGGGGGAGGATGTTTTCCAAGGATAGATGGGTTCGTCTGTGTGTCTCTGTGTGTCTGTCTGTGCGTGTTTATGTGTGTGTGTCTCTGTGTGTGTGCGCATCTGTTTGTGTGTGCGTGTTTTATTTATTCATTTAAAAATTAATTTTCTGGCCAAGTGTGGAGCTACCTGCTTCTGGGTCACTAAAAATAGCTGTAAACACGATGCTCAGGAAGCAGGAATGTGGCTGTGTGCCTGTATTTCAGGGATGGCTTTGCCATTTAGAGATGCACACCACGGTTAGATTAAAGGCTTAATGGCTGCAGTTAAACTTCCTGCAGGAATGATTTCCTTGCCGAGCTTTACTCGGCAGCAAACTCTGCGGTGCCAGCATTTTTACAGCAGAGAGGAGGTGCAAAGGGGAAGCCCAGCACGAGCCCAGCCAAAGGTGCAGCCTCTTACCCCTTGGCCAGCCCTCAGAGTTAGATAAAAACCCCTCTGCAGCTATTTCAGCAGCGTTTCTGGTGCGCCAGACGCTTTGCAGGAGCGAGCAGGTATGAGGAGAACCAGTGGGTGGGTGTCAGGGTGCCATCGGGCAGCGCTCAGCTTGGGAAAAATCCGCCCACTCCCAGCAGCTGAGGAAACCTGCTCCATTGAAATGAGCACGAGGTTCAGCTCAGAAACAGGGGGAAGTGCCCGGCAGCCACACAGCTGAGGACCTGGGGATACAGGACATGCTTTGGTGGCTCCAGCTACCTCTGCAGTGCAAGGACGAGCCAACAGGGCACAGAAGCCAAGCAACTGCGTTACCCCCTCTCAAATTAAAGCCAACTCTCCTTATTCAGTGGGAAGACAAAAGGAAAAAAAAGAGGATTCAGCTAACCAGGCAAGAACAAAGTTTTCCTTGGCCCCGGTGCCAGACCTTGTGGTGCAGTCATTGGGAATGTCTTTGCTCAGCCAGGTGGGCACTGACACATCCTGGGGGAGCATAAAAGCCTTTGAGTCTGGTTAACAAGCTGGTTTGGGGTAGAGAAACACAACAAAGAAAGCAAAAGCCATATTTCTGCCCACCTTTATAAACAGGGCTGCTGACAGGGAACTCTGCTGCAAAGCACTTTGCTGTCTGAGGATGAAAATTGCTGCATGAAAGCTTTGAATATTATTTTTGCTTCAAGTACAACTGTTATCATTTTAAGTGATCTTTAGTGCCTGATTTTGACATCTTCTTTTCAACCTTGCAGACTTGTTTTCATTGGCCTGAAGAGCAAATCTGCCCATTTCCGAGCTGAAACAATTTTCTGGTAGAAATTGCAGTGAGGTCAGAATTAAGGCTAATACAATATTGTTTGGAGCCGTTGTACGGAAATGGTGTTCAGATGGAAACAAACATAACGAGGGCCCAAGAGAACAGCCAGAAAGTTACAGCACTGAACTGCTATCTTTTTTCATTACAGCAGCAGTGCTTCCTTTGAGCTGCCCATTAATTTCTAAGTCTTTAAAAAAGAGGAAGCAAGAACAAGTTAAGGAAGGGGGATCAATAAAACCAAAGGAACGAAAAGCAGTGGGACCGGGCTCACCTGGAGGTTAATGCCCAGCTCTCAATAACTACACCTCCACTGCTGTGGCACATTCAGAGTTCAGGAAAACAAAGACCACTCATTAACTCATGGCTGTTCTCCTTGGGATCACAATGGAAAGATTTGAACCGAAAGTAAAACGTGATGAAGTTGCTCTGGTCCAACAGCAGAGCAGGCTGACTGAGAGGTGACCCTGCTGAGCAGTTAGGAGGGGATGTCCTCAGTCATGCCTGCAGTTCTCCAAATGCACGCGGGGTAGGCAGCAGATCTGCATTTTGGTGGTTACAGGAACCTGAAAATCAGGGCAGAGGGTGTCTGTGGTGCTTTCTGGCAGACAGAAAGGGCAGCGGGATACGAGCAGTCACCACAATAGTGGTTTCCCTCAGATGGGCAGAACTGCTGGGAGAAGAGTGGGTGAGCAGCGATGCTCCCGAAACAGCCATCCACAGCAGGTCCTGCCTCTCCAGGCGGGGATGTGGCTCCTCACCTGAAGCAGCTGGACTTTCCCAGGGAGATGTTGCCTATTGCAGCCAGGGCCTGAAAGCTGCCTTTGTGTGGGCTTGGAGCAGAAGCAGAGCCCAGTTCCAGCAAGCCGAATCAGGACCACAGCTGGCACCTAAGAGCCTGGTGGGATCTTCTCAGCTCCCAGCTGCTTTTGGCCCTCTCTCACCCAGTCCACAGGCACTGGTGGGCACACGGTGCCTCTCATCAGCACCTTGGAGACCGGCTCTGCAAAGGACATGTGGGGAGCAGGGGGCAGGAGGAGGGTGGCATCACCGTGGCTCGGGCACAACGCTCAATGCCATCCTCCCCTTGATGGTGTCCACAGCCCCTCAGTTTCCATCTGTTTCCGTGTGCTCCAGGCACGGGAAAGCGGCTCCAGCCTGGTTCAGCAGCGGAACCTGGGGCAGGAGTGACCTGGGCAGTGCTGCAGGCTCCGGAGAGGCAGCTAGGTAGGTCAGACAATTTTAAATATGCCTCTTTGGTGAAAATAGAAGAGAGAGCATCCATCACCTTCAGCTGGTATAAATGCATGCCCTCCTTCTTTCAATCACACCTGCCTGCCTCTTCCACACTGCCAGCCTTTCCTGCCCACAGGAGGATCCGCTGTCTCTTTCCTCACTCTGTTTAAATTCTCTTCCTTGGAACAGTGGCATCTATACCAACATGGAAAATTTTATTATTACTTTGCTTCTCATCCCAATTTCCTGTGCTTCTCATAGCATCTTCTTCAGACACCTTTCCCTTTCTTGTTTCCCAGCTATTGTTTTCTGATTTCCAGCAGCTGTCAGGCTAACTTCTGGCTAAATTGTTCCCTTCACTGTTTCTACAACACTTCTTAAAGAGCTCTTTCACTTTCCATTCACAGCCGTTTAGTTACTGTTTTTTTCCACCCAGTCAGTTTTGCTGGTAATTTCCCCTGATTTATTTCAGCATTTTTGAAGCAGTGAGAGGCTCTGTTGCTGGCTGGGGCTGCCCTCTGCTCCTACTGACTATAATCGGATCACCGGCACTACTCCCCAAGCAATTACCTCTTCTTTAGCAATTAAATCAATGCAGCAATAGAGTGTCCTCTTGCATCTGGCTTAATGGTTTCTGTATCAGGATATGTCCATCTGAATCCTCTGGAAATTCTCCTGACTCTCGCCCTGGTCACACACATCTCCAGTGGAGATTTCCCCACAGAATCCCAACCCGGACCCTGTGGGTGAGAGGCTGCTGGCACCAATTCCTCCTTTAATGCAGCAGACTTTTCCCCCCTTCTTTCTTTTTACTTGCGAAAAAATTAAATAAATTGTAAATTGCCTGATGAAGCCACCCGCATGAATGATCAAAAGGTTCTTACTGCAACACCCTCCTCCCAGGGTGCCCCCAGTCCACAGTCCTTGAATCTTCCAGACACATCTATTGCGACTGCACCGTCTTCGTGACATCAGCCTGCAACTCAGCAGGAGCAGGAAATATTTCCCAGGTGCTGTATAATTCTCCTGCAGCTATAAAACAAGAGGCTGGGCCCGTTTGCCCGCTTATCCTGGATCAGATGCAATCCCCCACACGGGCTCCTGCGCTCGTATTGCGCAGAAGGGCTGTTAAGTGTTTTTGCTGCAAGACTGTAAGAAGAATGATTTATAGCCCAGGGATTTACTGACATCTTTTTCTTGTTAAATCATCTCTTTCTCACCCAAGGTGTAGGACTCGGTGTCTGTCTGACAAGAAAAAAAAGGATTTGCTTTTTGTCGTTCTTTTTCCAGTGGCATCTTAGAAGGCTCTTTTTTTCCCTGTTGCATCTTCAGCACAGGTTTTGGCTGTGCAGGTCCAGGGAGACCTGCTGCTCAGAGCTGAAGGGGAAAGAAAGCCTGGGCCCTTCAGATGACTTTCGCTTCCGACGTACTCAGCTCCCTTCAAGGCTAGGAACTGGCAGGGGAGGACCTAAATTCCCTTGTTTTTCACAGCCTCTCTTCTCCTTTCGTGGTGTCCGTCCCAGGCAGGCAGGGAGCAGTGGTGGCCAGCCCCACCAGCTCCCGCGGGAACCCGTCCGCATCGGGGCCTGGCTGCAGGGGTCCCCTGCACCCCGTCTGTGGCACCTCAGAGGTGAGGTGAAGCCTCGCTGTCCTGACTCTGCTTCAGATAAACCCCCAGGCAGAAAGAGCCCCAGCCCCAGCCCCGCTCCTGCTGTGCTACGAGCTGAACCTGCCTCCAGCCTCTGCAGCTGTTCCCTGCTCCTTCCCTGCAAAAAAAGGCTTTTCAGAAAGAAGCCAAGCCAACCCACAATAAAATAAAGCCTGCTTTGCCTTTCTGTCCCAATTCCAAGCACCCTTTAGTGCCAAGAACAATAACGAATCTGTATTTTTTTCCCTGGGAAAGGCTTTCTACCTTACCCTGGTACCAGTCCCAGACTGGATGGTTTTAGCCCCCGGCCCATTGCTGTGATTCCTCTTGCCCTGCTGCCTATCAGTGCCCTGTGGAGGTGCTGTGGGAGCAGCTGGGAGGCCTGTGGGGGCAGAGGGGGTTACAGCCACTTGTCTCCACGCCGTGACGGCCGAGACCATTGCCGTCATATTTTACACATGGCTCAGTCTGTATTTGCTGGATTTTGGGCTATATATTTTCATTACTGGAAAGAGCTGAGGGCTAAGGATACTTAAACTGTAATAAATACATAAATTGTTCCTGAAGACTCCCAAACACCCTGATGGAGGCCCGGGGAAGACACAATTACCTTGCAGTGTAATTGAAGCCCTCGGAGAGGTCACTTTATTTTCATAGCCCTTAATTTTTTATGACGAATGGTTCCTAATATGCGGCTGACAAAGATGCTCATATGGTGTTGCTAAGTGAGAATATGAGAAAAGGGAGGGAATGTGATTATGGGGCTGCGGAGAGTGACACGCTGTCTTTCACAGCACCACCGCCACTGCTCCCCATGCCAAAGGCACGGCAGGGCTGAAGTGGGAGAGGGGCAGGCTGGATATGGGGGCCAGCAGCAGGACTGCACCTTAAACACCCGACATTCAGGACCTTTAGTCTGCCCTCTTGGCCTGCCAGGACCCTTAGGAGGAGCTGGAGATGGGCTGGGGCATCAGCCCAGAGATACCAGTGGGTGCCCTGGGTGGCTGTGGGACGGCTCCCAGGCAGTCCCTTGAAACAGAATCATAGAACAGTTTGGGTTGGAAAGGGCCTGAAAGATCATCTCGTTCCAACCCCCCTGCCATGGGCAGGGACACCTTCCACTATCCCAGGTTGCTCCGAGCTCCGTCCAGCCTGGCCTTGAATACTTCCAGGGATGGGACATCCACAACTTCTCAGGTCAACCTTTTCCAGTGCCTCACCACCCCCACAGTCAGGAATTTTTTCCGTATATTTCACCTAAATTTTTCCTGGTTCGGTTTGAACCCATTACTCCTTGTCCTGTGACTACAGATCCTGATGGAGAGTCCCTCTCTGGCTTCCTTGGAGGTTTCCTTCAGGTACTGCAGCTCTGGTAGGTGGTCAGGGAGCCCCTTTGCTGCCTTGCCCTGGCAGGAGGTGATGCTCTGGGAGAGGAAACCTCGTCCCTTGTGAATGCAGAAGCTGCTTTACCTGCGGGGCTTTATCTGCTGCATTAACCCCTTGGGACTACAAGTTATTTAGCTTTGAAATGGAGCTGGGAGTCCGGATGGAAGGTACTGACAGCTCAATTTTTCAGAAATTTATTGTCCCCAGTATTAATTATATGACCTGCTTTGGTTGCAGGCTTTTATCTTTGCCTGCCACTCGTTTTGCTGTAAATCTCTGTCCAGGCATTTTGGCTCATGGGGTATAATATAATTTGGTCCTGTGTATTCATTAGCACTTTCTGATACGGCAGTAAAACCTTTTTGCATAAAAGTGGCTATTCGTTTTCCGGCAGTAAGCGTAAAAGACAACCAATAAAAATAGCAGTTTATTCCAGCAGCAAGTGTCTCCGTGGGAAGCAGAAGGATCACTGCCAGGCCAGCTGCATGGGGTGCTCAGAGAGTGCCCACTCACAAGGAAAAAGCAGAGCCCTGGGCGGGCACTGCTCTGTCCTCCTGCTCGGGGGACGGGCCCTGAGAGCCCCCGGGGACCCGCCAGCCCCGGCCCCGGGGACCCCGGTGGCAGGAACAGCGGCGTGCCGAGCCCGTCTCAGACTGACACAAAGCGACACGTTCTGTTTGTTCTGCCCCTCCCCAGCCCGGATAAACACCAGGCGGTGTGTCTTCAGGCTGCTCTTCACGCTCTCTCTTGCCGTCTCCCCCGCCACAACAAGCACTTTCCGTTTCATCCCGGCTAATAAATGACGGGCTCTATGATCGGGCTCATTACCGAGGCAACTGGCTCGTGTTCTCCGGCGTGGACTGCTCCTCCTTCGGCAGCACCACGGATGCTGCCAGAGCGGGGTCCTGGTGGCTCCCGGAGGCGGGCAGCCTCCCTGCTCCCCAGCCTCAATTAGGCATTCAGGAAGGGCTCATGTCAGAGGATGTAATTCCATTCCCACACGTTCCCCAGAGAAATGAGAGCTGAACAATGAAAAGATTGATTTTCCAATGAATGTCAATTTGTTTTCTAACTGAAATATCAAATTACGGAGAGCTGGGAGGAGGGGAGCACGGCACAGTGCAAGAGGGGACTTGTTTTAAATGGGCAAACAATTAATTCCCAGATTCATTACAACGATTGTAAGTGAGGGTACATGAAACAGTAAATGCATTTAATTTGGAGCCTAGCAGCTCGGCAGCTACGATATGCTCTTGCCATTGGAGAAGCTTCCCTTCCACTGCAAAACTTAATTACCTCTTCATTACTCCAGGAAATTGATGGGAGACTGACGTAAGGCTGGAACCTTCACAGGATGCTCCCTGAGCTGCCTTCTCCACCGTGCTGCTGGAACAAGACTGAATCGGACTTGGCACCCCGGATGCGCGTTGGGATCCCTCGCGTCCCCTTCCTGCAGGAGGAGTGTCCCCTTGCTCCCCTGGGTGTCCACGGCCGCTCTGCAGGGAGGGAGACCCGGCCAGACCAGGGCTGGAACGCCCGTGCCAGCTCCCGAGCGTGCCCTGACGCGGCAGCAGGCAGTCAGGATGCCCGGGATGGGGGTGCTGGCACAAACGGCAGCAGCTGGAGGACAGGACAGGGCTCCTACACAGATGCTACCCTGCAAAAGGGCACAGAGGGGGTGGGCGCCGCTTTGTGCTCCAGCAGAGCAGCTCGGTGTCTCCTGACACAGATCCTGAGCAGGCCGGCCACTTGCATCAGTGCCTGCGAGCAGCTCTTCACAGCTTGTGGGCCTGGGAGAAATCAGCAGGATGGCTGTGCAGTAAATAAATGGATCCAGGCAAGCCCAATTGACTTCCCAGGTAATTACCTAATGACTAGCTGAGGGAAGCACAGCAGAGAGAACAGCACAGCCTCCAGGAGGGCTGCTCCAGAGCCTTTGCACATCACAGGCATGCCAAGAAGATCAGGTTTGGGTCTAGCTGATGTGACAGGCTCAGAGGGCGATGCTCCGCAGGGATCATTGTGGTGCTGGCCGACCCCTGACACCTGACCCTGCTGATGGCTGGTGAGGATCCAGCTGCCGGGCACCGCTCCCTGAGCAGGCAGCACCCCAAGGGGACCCCCTGCCCCCTGGGCACTGCTCAGCAGGGACAGGTTTTGTCCCAGCAAGGATAAGGAGAGCAGCGTCCCTGGACTCAGGTACTGATTAAATGGGTTTGAAGTGCATGCAGCTGCTGCCTCCCTTCCACACTGCCTCCAGCGCTTTTGAGGTGCTTCCCCTGGAAAGTCAGCTGCAGACAGAGCTGTCAGCAGTGCCAATGTGATAACAGCTTCCGTTGGCAGTGCTGGTAAACAAGTGCCTTGGAAACCTCAGCTGAAAATAGAGTTGTGGCTGTCTCCTGCTCTCCTAAGGAGAAAGGAGCATTTCCCCCCACCCAGGCGCTTTTCCCAAAAAGTCCCCAGATAGCTCAGCCTGCTGGTGAAAAATGCAGCAGTGACAGGGCCCAGATGGAGCCGACGACGTGGAGCCTCCCCCCGGGTGCTCCCAGGCTCCCCAGCCTGCACCGGGACGCAAGGCAGAGCTCAGCTGAGCTGCTGATTACCTGCCCATCTCTTTTAAGACAGATGATCCATTTTATGGGCTGCCATAAAAGCACAAGGAAACTCACACAAATCAGGCAAAATTGCCATTTCCCCGGAATGATCCTTTCTTCTCTCAGCAGCAGGGACCCACGTGGAGCCCATTAGCAGCATTCCTTGGAGATGCTGGGGAAGCTGCCAAAGCACACAGCCCGCCACAGGAGAGGTCCCAGAGTGTCAGCCCACCTGGCACACGCAGCTCACCGGGACTGAGAAAGCATCTCAGGCAGCCTGGATGCTCCCAGGAGTACCCGGGCACCACAAGACCCTTTGGACAAAGTTTGGCTTCCCACAAAGAGATCCATGTCCTGCAGACTGACCCTCCGGTTTCCAAACTGCTCCTTCTGTTACAAGGTATTGCAGTTGCGTACAGCAAGGTGATTCGAGGTGTTGGAAATTGCCTGGGGTTTGGGGAAAAGGCATTTTCTAAATGATTTCTTTTACTGCAGAGTGAATGGTGAAATTGCCCCTGAGGTTCCTGCCCCAGCTCCCCCAGCTTTGCTTTTACCTTCCAACACTGCAGGCATGTTGAAAGCCTCAAATCCGAGACCAGCAAGATACGATTCAGCAAGAACACTACGGCACCTTTTGGGTATGAGATTAACGGTCTGTAATTAGGATGGCAATAATGAGAAGTTATTTAATAATTCATTTCTCCCTATGAATTATTCGGTGTGTTCTTAACTCCAGGGCCCTGTTGTTTGGCAGAGAACACCTCTGAGCCCTCATGGGGCATCCTCAGGGTGCTGCTTGCACAGGAACTCCCTCCCCGCCAGCTCCCCAAGGCCCAGAGGGGCAGCCTGGGGAGCTTCCCCAAGTGCAGCCCCAAATGCAAATCCCTTCAACCTCAGAAAAAATCTCATTTCAGGCAGTATTTCAGCCACGAGAGGCTTCTGCTTCTGTGCAGGGAGGAGAGACCTGTCAGCTGCATGCCAGTGTTTATGGTTTGAGCCTGTTTGCTCTTGTTAACTCCAAGTTACTAAATTTATAAGGAAGCATGTAAATCAGCCTTGGCCCTTCACAGGGCTTGAGATGTTATCTGCAGGCTGGGTTATCCACAGAGGGTCTGAGCTCAGCTTTCAGAATAAATGAGTTTTGTCTGTAGCCACGGAGCCATCTGTCCTGCCAGGCTCAAAAGCCAGGGAAGCATCATGCCAGGGCCTCGTGGGCGCTGCCTGCTGATGCCAGCCATCCCCCTGCCCACAGCCTGGGCTTGCCCACCTTCCCCTGCAGCCCTGTGAGCCCGGGCACCGCAGTGCCCTGGGCTTTCCAAGCCTCTCAGCCCTGTTGCCCTGCTGGGTGAGGTGCTGCCGTGAGCAGGACCATCTCTGGTTGCATTTCTCGCCACGGTGTTTCGCCTGGCCCGGTGAGAGCCCCGTGTCGAGCCCCATTTCTCTGAGGCAGAGCAGCTTCTCCCGCGGGGCTCGAGCACAGCGTTCGATTCATCCCCATTGCCGACCCCACAACACCAGCCCCTTTGCCATGGCAGGCTCTGGCTGCCCATATCCACTCCCCTCACCCTTCAGAGAGACGGCTCAAAGGATTTCTGCCTCCATCAAGAACCCTGAGCCCCAGGGTGCTGCAGGCCACCGGCAATTCCTCCCTCGCACCCCTGGCTCTGCCGCCCCTTGCCAGAGGGCACTGTGCCCAGCAGCACAGGGGCACAGCCCTGGCCACACCCGATTTTTCCACCTGCCCTGAGCACTCGGCCTTTCTGAGCAGGCTGAGCCTCACACCCGGGCTCCTGGCACCCAGGGGTGGTTCCAGCCACGGAGACACTGAAGGTACATCACTGACACGTGCTGCTGGGCACCTGAGCGTGGAGCCTACGCCATCGGCATCTCCATCCTCCCCACATTTTCTACTTCACTTCTAGCTGAGCCTCGCTGTAGCTTTTGGGGAATATTGGTAACACTTGCTGGCTCCTTCCCTCTCCCTCCTCCGGCTCTGTTTCCATGGTCATTTCTCCCCACGGCTCTCTGTGGCAAGGGAAGAATGATGTGCCAGGACCTTGTGCAATTTGCACATCCCTTAAACTGCTTGGTTGCCACGTGGCTCATTCTCAGTCAGCCCATGAAGACCTCAGCATCTCCAGCCCCATCCTTTAACCCAACCCTCCCAGGACCTGGTCACAGCTCTGCGGAGGTGTTCTCGGCGGTTGGAGCAGTTTTCACCCTCATATTCCTCTGCCCTTTCATGCATTAATCTGACTGTGAGTCCTCAGCAGAGAGCCCTGTGCTTAAACCTGGTGTACTGAGGGCTGATTCTGCCCTGGTGTTGGGAGCTGCTCCCGAACACATCCCTCCTGCAGGACACTCCTCATGCCTGGCCTGTGCTGCTGCTGAAGGAGCAAGGGAGCTTGCCTGTCCCAGCCGTACCTGCCTGAAGATCCAGCCTGGCAGAAGGAGCTCAGTACTTCAATCACAAATAATTTTAAATTCATAGCTTTTTTTTTTTCCCCCTGTGTGCTCGTTATTGAGCAAAACCCCCGTGGTTTTTTGCTGCATAAATCCGTTGGCATGAAGCAATCAACACGCTTCAGCCCTTGTCCTGCCTGGCTGGACCCTGTGGAGAAGATGAATTTGGAGCATGGAAATGCTCTTTTGGCCCCCAGTGGGATGGCCAGCATGGCACAGCCGATGTCTGCTGGAAATGCACAGCTACAAGGTTCCCATGATGTCCCAAGCAGCTTTTCTCTCTCACACAGACATGACTCACTCGCAGAGCACTCCAAAATAGGCTCAATCTGTTCCCGGGATTCCCTCATTCAGGTGTCTATCCATTTTTGGAGTTTTTACAGGGACTGCAGAGGGACCATTCACCTCCTGGCTTTGCAAAATGAATTGTGTTGGACATGTACCCTATCATTACATTTTCTTTTTCAGACATGTTTTAATTAAATGAATTTTCCTTTCATTTCATCTTTTTCTGGCTGATCAAGAATAGCATTGAGAATCTAGATAAACCCAAGCGAAAAAGGTCATTTGCAAAGCAATAATTTTATTTTTTCCACCTTCTTTCCCACTGGCAAGGATTCAAGCAACCACCCACGGGCTGGTTTCAGTTTGAATTTAACCAAGTACCAGTGAAGTGCCTCCTCCTCCCACTGAAGGGCTGCTCCTGCTGCTCTAGCAGGCATCCATGCAGTGATAAAAGCCATGCTGCCAGGCTGGGATGCTGCCTCTGGGATGGGCTCGTGGTCCCAGGCGGGCTCTCTGGGGCTGCCACAGCGAGCTTCAGCTCTCGCCGTGTTTTGCTCCATTTGGTCACGCAGTGCTGGCACATGGTACCTGGCAGTAATTCTCTAAATACCAGCAGAAGCGTTGATTTTCGATATTCAGCAGTGCACTTCCTCTGGCCCGCTCTCCAAGGGGGTGCAAAGGGCAATGCATCCCACGGGAGCTGAGGCAGGAGCTAAACCCACTCCGGGGGCAATCAGCTCTTCTCCTCCTGCCAGCCCTTTCACGACACCCACTGCTGTGCCCTGCTGGTCCTGCCCCCTCTCTTCTGCTCTGCCAGGCAATTTCTCTCCTTCAGGATTGCCTCCCAGCAGTGTCCCTGCAAATGGCTCTTCAGGCTGGCACGGCTCCTCAACAGCACTACCTTACAATAAGCTTTTCTGAGCTATTAGATGGCAAGAGTTTAATTTTCTTGCCTTTTTCCCTCTGCCTTCTGAAAACCTTTACCTGCAGTATCCTTTTGTTCCCTTTCTCCTGAGTTTACGTCTCAGTGACTGTAATAAATTGCAATGGAAATAATGCTCTGTATTTCCAGGAACTAATCAAGCATGATTGTGCAGCAGCAAAAAGCCAGGGCAGCTGCTCAAAGGAGCAAATCCCAAGGGAAGGAGGGATTTAAATCCTTGCCTGGCCAGGAGAGCAGGGAGGATGGAGGGGGAATGCTGGCTCACCTGGCCCCTGTCCTTCCCCCACTGGCAGGGATCAAACCCAGCACTTTGAAGCATTAGGTATTGAGAAAAAAGTTGCCTTTCATTTTACTCACGCGTTAGGCATTTATTTGGTGGAGCTGCTTGCAGTCCAGGCATGCCATACATAGGAGAAGCCATCCCATGGAGAGCCTCTGAGAGGAATTTGGGACCAGAGAGCTGCTAATATCAGCACCAAGATGAAACGGTTTTGTGAGTTACGCACACTGATGTCAATCACGCTTCCCGTTGGTGCTTCCCTCCCTGCAGGGAGGTGCAATAAATCACACACATTTCCTGAGTGCAGTCCTGTTCTGCTTGGCCTTGGAGGCAGAAGACGAAGCCCGAGCAGCATGTGGGTGGGAAAAAGCAAGGCCTGCTACGAACATCAAGGAAAACATTTACCCGCAGCCGGCGTGAGCCAGCAAATCCAGCCATGCCTGAGCCGACCCAAGGTCCCAGACAGCCGAGGAGAGGCTTTAAAACGTCCTGGGGAAGAAGCAGCTCTGTCTAAACCCATGCATTATGTATTTCTCACCAGTTTGCATGAGATCAAGGAGGCTGCATCCCTTGATCAAGGAGGCGGCTCTTTGATGAGCACTGCCCCGGATCCTGGGCAGCGCGGCAGTGCCTGGTGGTGGGGGCGCGGGTTGGGCAGGGAGAAGCTCCGAGGCAGAAGGAGCAGACGCAGGAGACGAGGAGGAGGGTGCACCCCAAAGCTCAGGGAGGTCGCCTGGACACTGTGATGCTTCTCTGGGTTCAGGCGCAGAGCTGCGTCTCTGCAGCTTCTGAATTCTTCACTGTTATTTATGGGCTCTTCCCTACACGCTCCTATTTATGCTCCCCAGTGAAAGCTGGGCAGTGACCCACTGCCTTATGAAAAATCCTGTCATGCTCATTTTACCTGATTTACCGTGGTCTAAGTAATATTCAGAAGACATGCTTAAGGCTGCTTCACATCTCTCTTTTTGAGAAATACAGCACCTTCCTGGACCACAGCAAACCGTCTTCCCTCCAGCTTCCCTTCTGCCACAGGGAATGAGTTTCACAGCTTTTTTCAGCTCATTATTCTAAACATTTCCCGTTAGGAGTCTGATTAGTGTTTCACAGGCTGTGTTGTGATATAATATCTGCTTCTGACGTGGGCCGTGGCAGGCAGAAGAGAAATCCGTTGCATTTTAGATGGAGATAACAGTTTAATCTGATCTGCGCTGGGGAAAGAAGAGTCTGCCAGGGGAAGCCCAGGTCCCTGACGGCGGCGTGCGAGGCAGAGGCGCTGCTGGCTCCCATAGCCGTGTGCAGGGAGGTGACCCGGTCCCTCAGAAAGCACTCGGAGGTCTGACTTGATGGACAGTTTCCAAGCTGGCTTTAAGCCTGCACTAAGACCCACGAGCAGGCCGTGAAAGAAGAGAGGAATTGAAGCCCTCCCTGCCTTCGTGGAGGACTTGATGCTTAGCATAGAGAACCTCTGGGAGTTCGCAAACGGCGCAGGAGGAGCAGCAGAAGAGGGTTGTGCTTGAGGGAAAAATCAGCCCATGGTCTGGAAACAGGGCAAGAACCCCTGCTTGGTCAGGGGAAGGACTCTCCCCTTGTCTGCCACATCAAGTGCTCACTCTCTGCTGGTCTCTGGTGCTCCCACACCTGTGACAGCCTTGAAACCTCAAAGTTGGATTTAATTTTAAGATGAGATTAGCCAGGAGCAGCAAACAGATCTGTTCATGTTTGTACTCAAAAGTTTTTAAGCTTATTTCTTCTTTGGTTTTGTTTTTTCTTTTTTTTTTTCTCCTGCTGCCTGTAGTTGCATAAAAAAATCTAAACCTAAAAACCAAGCAAAGTTTCTGATTAATCATTTCTTATGTTTGAAGAAGAAAGGCTTTGGTTTTGAATTCTTCTGAAAACAGAGTCCTTCCATGCTGGGCAAACAGAGTTACCCAGCAACAAGGCAGGGAAAAATAAAGAGAGCAGGAGGCGAGAGGGAGAGAGGAGCAGAGCCTGTGTTCCCCCCGTGTCCCTGGCGGGCTCAGCCTGCAGGTACGAGGCTGGGTGTCCCGAACTGGTGCCTCTCCTGGGCCATCAGTCACCATCTGTCCTCCTCCGCAGCCCTCCTCTGGAGGCTGCTGTGCAGCAAGCCCCTCCTTGGCAGGGTGTGGGGACAGTCCCCAGCCACCCCTCTTGTTCCAAGGGAAGGCACCTGCTCCAAGAGACCCAGCACAGGACACTGCTCGCACCATCCCAGAGCACCATTTGCTTGTTCCAGACAGTTTGTTCCAGCTACACCCTGGCTCTTTGAAGAGTCATCAAAACGTGTCTTTGAAATGCCACGTGATGAAACAGCTTGATTGGAGTTGTGGTGGAACATCTGAGGGTCAATTACACTCCCTGCATAAAAAACATTAGAGCATCCTGTCCTTAATCTTTTTTATGGCTTTGTCTGCTTTAAAAGCTGTATATATAAACAAGCCCTTAAATAAATAGACTTGGAAGCATAATCTCCTCACACAGATTTTTACAAAACTCTGTTCAAACCATCTCAATCTTCAGGACAAACTAAATGGGTTGAAACCATTACGTTTCTCCCTGGAAAGTGGCTTTTAGAGATGACCCTTCTTTGAGCTCTCTGGGTTTTCCTACATGTGCTTTTAGATGTGTAGGCAGATCAGTAAATGCCAATATCAGCCATATCTCTCCTCAGCTTTTTGCTTTTTATTCGTCCAAGGATCTCACCAGTCCATTTGTGCGCAGCATTAAACTCCTCATGAACACTCATAATTCCTCTGCGTCCTGACAGTGTCTCCATCCACAGCTGCACAGCACTTTAGAAGAATTACACCGTATTTGCTACCTGGCTGATCAGCACAGCCCTCGATCATTAATAAAAGCCTGCGTGATCAATGCCCCGTTGACTCATGAGGGGGATATTTTTAGAGGGACAGGCCTCTAAGAGGGGGTTAGGGCTAACCTCTGCTCGCCCAAGTACCAGCTGGAAGCTGTGAGCTTCTTGTTCCTGACCAGGACCAAAGTGCTGCCTCCACCCTTCAACTCTTTTTGCAATAGAGAAGTTGTAGCCAAGCCAGGGCTGAGAGAGGGGTCGGGCAGGAGATTTATGGTATGAGTAAAGTTCATCGTAACTCCAGCTGGGAGCTTCACAAGCCAGACATAACTCACCTTCCCAGCTGGTGGCTGCTGGGAGTGCTATTTAAAGAGAAAGAGATTGCACCACGAGAAGGGAAATGGAGGCACAGAAGCAAAAACCTCTGTGAGATACTCTGCCAGCACAGGAGGGGCAGGAGAAAGGGAGCACAGAGATGTGGGGATGATGGAAAGCCCCGCATTTCCTTTGGGTCTGTTCCTTGGGAAGCCTTGCTCTGAATTTCTTTGTGTTGCTCTCACCTGCTCCCTCAATA
Organism: Callaeas wilsoni; assembly: GCA_013398955.1. NCBI lineage: Eukaryota > Metazoa > Chordata > Aves > Passeriformes > Callaeidae > Callaeas > Callaeas wilsoni. Next base: position 21,532 of record VWPU01009020.1, read on the forward strand.
ACCCTCCCATTTTGTAGTTGCAGCCAGCAGCAGCATCTCCCAAGCCTTCTGGTGGTCTCGGCCTCTCCTCACCCGTGCTCAGTCTACCTCAAAGTCTTGCTGGCCTCCACTGGACTCGCTCCAGTATATCCACAGCCTTCTCATTCTGCTCCTTTTCCTTGTGCGTCCAGGGCAGAACTGCTTCTCTCTGAGCCTTGCAGCCGTGCAGCCAGGCCTGGTTTGGAGATGGAAGGCTTTCCTGAGAGCCTGCCTGCAACTGCTGCTCCTTATTGATGTGCTTCCTTGTGTTTGAGCCAGTATCAATGAGCAGCCAAACGCGAGGAGAGGAAAATCATTACAGTG
>VWPU01009021.1:0-13538 GCA_013398955.1 Callaeas wilsoni
CCCCCCGCCGCGCCCGGGGCCCCTTCCGTGACCGCCCGGAAACAGGACGGCGGGGCCGGGCCGGACCCTGGCGCCCACCGGCCCCGCTGCGGCGGGGCGCGCGGACTCACCGGCCAGCAGCGGCAGCAGAAGGAGGGCGGCGGGGCTCCGCTTCGCCGGGCTCTGCATCGCGGGGCGCGACGGGGCGAGACGGGACAGAAAGGGGCGCAAAGGGCGCGCAAAGGGCGCGCAAAGGGGGCGCTCGGCAGGTGCCCGCCAGTCCCGTCCCGTCCCGTCCCGACCCACCGGATCCCCTTCTCGTTCCCGTCCCCAGTCCCTTCCCCGTCCCCTTCCCGGTCCCTCCCGGCCCCTCCGAACTGGGCGGCAGGCGCAGCGCTCGGGGCTGCACGGAAAGCGCGGGGCGGATCCCGGCTGGAGCGGGGGAGCGGGCCGGCCGAGAGAGGCGGGAGGGGGTATGAGCAGGCTAGGGAAGGCAGAAGCCATCGGACACAGGCACACACAGTTTAGGACTTTATTTGCAGGCGCGCCCGCACTCAGGGCACCTGCAGAGTGGACGGGACCCCCGGGCTCGGGGACCTGAGAGGCAGCGGGGCAGGACCGGCCCCCGGCCCCGCCGGTGGTCCCTAGCAGGTGGCGTAAGCGTTGGCCCTCTCCTGGATCTCCTGCAACAGCCCGGTGACCTGCTGCTCCAAAGCCTGCAGTCGTGTCACCTTTGCCGCCATCGCCCGTTCATTGGCCCCAAAGCGCTGCTCCAGGTCTGCGGGACGGGCAACGTGGACACAGTGCAGCCTCCTACCATGTCCCGTATCACCCTCGGGACATCCGGTGGGACAGGCCCAGGGGGACACAGGGAGATGTATGGGGAGATGGCAGGAAATGTACCCCACCAATATGCTCCCCCTCACCTTCCAGCTTTCTCTTGCTGTTGCTGGCCTTATCCAGGAGGTCTTTGGCCTCTGCCATCAGCTGAGACACACGCTGCAGGGCCCCCCCGGACACCCTGTCCAGCATGCCCACCCGGTTCTTCAGCACCACATAACGCTGTGTTACCTGTGCCAGGTCCTGGTGGCAAAAGGGCATGATGAGCCTGAGCACCCCCAGCACCCAGTATCTGCTTGGTGCCAGACATAACCAGGGAGGGATGGAGCTCACCTGGCTAAGCGTCCCCGAGGTGGTGGTGGCACGCTGTGCCCCATCCTTGGCTTGCTGGGCTATGTGTCGTGCATCCTGGCCACGCTCCTGCAGGGTGGTGATGCGCTGTGCCAGTTTCTGCAGCCGCCTCTGTGCCTGCAACTCCTTCCTGTCCAGCACCTGCAGCCTGCGCTCCGCCTGGCGGGTATGGACATCGGCTGCAGCAGGCACAGCAACCACCATGCCCATGGTGCCAGCCCCACTGCCCTGGCACCTGCCCTACACCAGCCACATTTCTCCAGCACCAGCCTCCCTACCCATAATGTGCCCAAGGCATCAGTCTTGCTCTCCACATCACTGATGCCCTCACTCCCAGCGGTACCGGCTTCACTCCCCCAGCCCATATCCCTCACCTCCCTGGCTCTGTTCTCAGACACCTGGATGGCATCCCTGGCGCTCTGCAGGGTGCTCCCTGCTGTCATCGCCTGTGTCCGTGCCACCTCCAGTGCCTGCTGTGTCCCCGCCAGTTCATCCCTTACGCCTTCTGCTCGCTCCCTGCAGCAGCATAGGCAGCTCCAGCCCCTGCCAGTGCAGGGGGACTGACCCTATCCCCTGCCTGCCCCAGCATGCCCACACCACTTGCCTGGCCTCCTGTCCCTGTGCCAGCAGATCCCGTGCCACAGCCAGCCCCTCCGCTGTGCTGTTGAGAACTGCGTCCACCCCCTCTAGCTGGCGGATGCTCTCCTGCATCTCCCACAGCAGCTCCTGGATCTGTTCGGGGCTGCTGGGCAGGGAGATGTTCAGCACCTGCCGGGCCACCAGCTCGATGCTGCCTGGGTCAGCTCCCTCCTCTGCAGGGACAGGGGAGCAGGGTGGGCTCAGGGTGGGCTCGCTGAGTCCTGCCATGCCCATGTGCCCACCCAGTGCTGGTACTACCTGCCAGGAAGGCCTTGATTCGGCGGATGAAGTCCCGCAGCTGGGCCGTCGCCTTCTCCGCATGGCTGCGTGCAGCCTGAGAGCGCTCCAGTGCCTCCTCTGCCCGGCTGCGTGCCCTCCGTGCCAGCTCCTGCACCTCCTGCATCTGAGGGGCACCTGGCTGAGCAGGGGGCACAGGGCAGCGCCAGGAGGGGGCATTCAGGGTGAGCAGGGAGTATGAGGGGACAAGATGGGAGCCTGCAAAGGAGCATGCAAGGGGGGTGCAAGGGGACAGAGGGGTACAGCAGTGGCCCAAGGGGGCACACACAAAGGTGGCACAAGGGGCCACACACACAGGTGGCACAAGGGGCATCTCTGAATGGGTGTAAGAGAGACATACAGAGCTGACATGCTTGGGGGCATGGAAAGGGAAAAAACAGGACATAGAAGGGGGTCATGCAAAGTGGCATGGAAAGGGCACAAATAGGACATGCAAAGGTGACACAAGTGGACCCTAGAAAGTGCCATGAAGCAACCACCCCTACCTTCTGTGCCACAGCATCCAGCTGTCCTAATGCCAGTTCCAGCTGCTGCGAGGCATTATGGGCACTGCTCAGGGCTTGAGCTGAGACAGGCAGTGCCCCTGCGCACCCGATGCCACCGCAATGCCTTGCCCCCTCACTGTCTCGGCACAAAGCTCCTCCGCAAGACGCTTGCTTGCAGCTCCGGTCTCCGGGTGCCCCACAAATCTGTGATGATGCCAATGGTGAAAATGGCAGCTCAACACCACATGGGGGGTGACCCTTGTGCCACTTCTGCCAGTCCTGCTCTCACCTTCTCATTGATCCTGGCAATGTTGAGTCCCATCACCCGTTTTTGTGCCTCCCGCAAGGATTTCCGGGCCGCAGCTGTGCCACGGCGGAAAGTATCGCCCCGCTGCCGCAGCACCCGCTCAGTTGCCCGCTGCGTCATCTGCGCCCTACTTAGCTCTCCAGCTGTGCCATTGGCCACCACCTCCGCCTGCCGCGAGGCCTCCACTGATGCCAGGATGCTGCGGTAAGACTCTGCAGGTGCAGGTGTCAGGGTTTGGCCAGGATGGCTGCCACCAAACCCAAACCTTACTGGATGTTCTTACCGCTGAATCCAGCTGCCGCTACAGTGCCGAGGAGGATTTGAAGGTGGGAGGTGGTTCGGTTGAGACCTCCCAGCTCGCGGCTCAGCTCAGCTAGCTGGCCATGGTGCTGTATATCCGTGTGTGCCAGCCTGTCTAGATGTTGCTCCAACTCTTGGAGGTGCTTCCAGAAGTTGTCCAGCTCCATCCTTTGGGTAGGGAGGGGGGGCTTCAAACTTTCGGAAGGGACAAGAGGAGGTCCCTCCACCCTAGCCCTACATGCACACTTGCCTGGTGCCACCCAGCTGCCTGGGCAGTCCATCGAGGAGGGGACCACCAGGGCTGTCTCCCTTTCCCAGCAGCCGTTCCACATGCCCCAGAGCCTCCTCCAGCTCCCGCAGGCGACGGGGGCTGAGTGGGAGTGCGGACCCCCCCTCCCTCAGTGCCTGCACCTGTGCCCCAAGGCGCTGCAGCCTGTCCTGCAGGCTGCCCACGGCCAGGTCCCAGCGCCCAAAGCAAGGGTGGCAGGGTGAGCAGTGGGGGAAGGGCTCCTGGTAGCCCCGCTGGCAGCGGTCACAGCGCAGCCCCCCGAATCCCAGCCGGCACCGGCACTGCCCGTTGTCCTGCTCGCACTGTGGGCTCTCAGCACCCAGCGGCTCACACTCACAGGCTGCAGAGACAGTTGGCGGTGTGTCCCAGCCTTCCCATGGAGCCCCATGCCCCCAGACTGCCACCAGGTCCCAGCATCCCACCATATTCCCCTGTGTTTCCCCAATCCAATCTATCCCCATCATCTTCTATGTCCCCACAGTTCCACCAAGTACTCTGGGTCCCCTGAGACCTGCATGTCCCCAGAGATGCACCATTTCCTCAAGGTTCCACCATGTCCCCAGCATCCCACTGTTTCCCCAAGGTCTGCCATGCCCGCAGTGTCCCACATGTTCCCAAGATCCCCTGAGTCCCTTATGTCCCCAGTGTCCCACTGTCTCCTCAGTGTCCCATGTTCAGAGTCCCACCATGTCCCCAGGGCCCCCATTTCCCTAGAGTCTCACCATGCACTCAGAGTTTTCCCATACCCCATGTCCCCAGAGCCCCTGCTCCCCCAGTCCCTGGGATGTGCTCTCACCTTGGCACTCCTTCTCAGGGTCTCCCCAGTGGTGCTCCTGGCACTGGGAACAGACACGACCCCCGAAGCCAGGCCGGCACTGGCACTGCCCTGTCACCTGCAGTGACAGTGCCATGCTCACTCTGCCGCTCACTGGGCCCCAGGAGGGCAGTGGAGCCGTACCAAGGTGCCAGGGGACTCACTGTGTCACATGCAGGGTGCAGGGCGTGTGTGGGGTGGCAGCCACAGGGCTCACAGCCCCTTGGCCCCCCTAGGCTCCAGAAGTGGGGTGCACAGCGATCACAGCTCTTGCCCACGACATTGGGCCGGCAGGCACAGGCTCCTGTGCCACGGTCACAATCACAGGTGCCATTGGTGCAGCGGGAGGCCAGTGTACCCCGTGGGTCACAGCCACAGCCTGCAGGAGGGTGGGTGGCCATGTGGGGCTCAGCCTGTACCCGCTGCCCAGAAAGTGTGCTTCTGGCCCCAGAACCCCAAATCTGCCTGACCCCACTGCCCCCTAGTCTGCCTGGCCTCAAATCCCTGCACAGCCCCAACACCCCTGATCCCAACAACCCCACCAACTCCGATGCCTGTCCCCTGCTGAGCTCCAACCGAGGCACAGCCCCATACCCCTTCTAACAGTCCCAAACCTCTCCTGGCCCTGAACCCTAGCCCCATGACACCCCAAAATTCTCCCCAATCCACCCCCAACCACCCCACACCCAACCACAGCCCCACGCCTCATCCCTGCCTTGAGCCCTTGCATCACTTCAACCCCCCCCATCCCAAACCTCCGTGCAGCCCCAGCCTCGCAGAGCCCCCCGTCCCGCTCACGCCGGCAGCTGCGCTGCAGAGCATTCCCGTAGTAGCCAGGCTGACACTGGGCACAGTGTGGCCCAGTGGTGTGGTACAGGCAGCGCAGGCACTGTCCTGTGCGAGGGTCACAGCCCTCTGGGTCGCTGGTGTCGATGTTGTTGTTGCACTGGCAGGGCCTGCACTCCCCCCCCTCCATCTCCGGAGCTCCAAAGTAACCAGGGGAGCAGTGGTCACAGCGGGGTCCTGCAGAGAGGAGGGGCTGTAGGTGCTAGGGTCCCACAGCCCAAACACAGGGAGTCCCTGCTGCACTGTGCCCACTCTGCCCCTCACCCGTGTATCCAGGGGCACAGAGGCAGACAATGTGGTGTGTCTCATGGTCGGCATGGCAGGCGCTCCCGTGGTAATGCCGTGTGCCGGGGTAGCCGGGGCAGGGGCAGGGCCGGCACTGCTGCCCTGAGCCCAGCACAGGGTTTCCGTAGTAACCGTCCTGGCACCTGAAAGGACCCATCTCACTCCATCATATCCCATACAATCATATCTCACCCTATCCTAACCAATTGTATCCATTCCATCTCAATCTCAATCTCATCCATGCCACCCCATCCCATCACATCCTATCCCATCCCATCCCATCCCCTCCCTATCCCGTCCCACACCATGCCATCCCATCTGATTCTACCCCATCCCATCATATCCATGTCATCCCATCTCAACCCATCCTACCATTCCAACACACTTCGTACCATCATATCTCATCCTGTCCTACCCCATTGCATCTATCCCGTCCTACGCCACGCCATGCCACACCACACCCTGCCATCCCCTCCTCTTGGACCTGGCTACCTCTCACAATGCCGTCCGCCCGTGTGGTCGCGGCAGTGCAGGCAGGTGCCTGTCTGGGGGTCGCACTCCTCGGCGTGCCCATTGCATTGGCAGGGCTGGCAGGCAGGGAAGCCCCAGTGGCCAGGCTGGCACTGGTCACACTGCCGGCCCGTGGTGCCAGGCTGGCACCGGCACTGCCCGCTCACCTCGTCACACAGCTGGGACACCGAGCCCTCTGGGGAGCAGGTGCAGGCTGCGGGGCGGCACAACTCAAGTCAGGCACATGGATGCAGGGACACAGGGATGGACAGACATAGACAGGCAGGGGACCAGCACCCAGAACATGCTCACTCCACGCGCTGTAGCACAGAAGGGCTCATGTGGAACAAGAACATGGATGGACAGACAGACGAGAGAGTGCAGGACAGCACAATGCTCACAGGGGGCTCATGTGGGTGGATGGATGGATGGATGGATGGATGGATGGATGGATGGATGGATGGACGGATGGATGGACGGATGGATGGATAACTGTGACTGAACCCATGGGCTGCAGGACAGCAGGACTGAGATGGACACACGCACAGACAGATGGACAGACAGACAAGAGAACAGGGCAGTGAAGAAGGCGCTGATGGCTGGACAGACAGACAGGAGAGACAGTGATTCCTGGCAGATGAACATCCCACTACTCACGGCTGCATCCCAGGGGCCCGAAGCCGTAGCTGCCTGGGGCACAGCGGTCACAGCGTCGGCCGATGACGTGGGGCTTGCACTCACACTGCCCGCCCTGTACCTGGCACTCGCTGCTGCGGGAGCCCTGTGGGTCGCACTGGCAGGCTGCGGGAGCAGGACCAGCATGGGGCCAGGGCTGCCTTGTCTGCACCTGTCCCCACCTGCCCACACCCTGTCACTGCTCTCCTGCCCACCATGCCATGGGCATGGGCATATCCTGACACACTGCCCCATGTGGGGCCCCACCCCTGCCCACTCCATTGGTCCCATCCCTGCAGGCTCCCCACTCACGCAGTGCCCCGCCGTGCATCAGGGCTGAGACGCTGCAGACCAGGCGGGCACAGGCCTGGGCCAGGGGATGGGGGGGGGGCATGCGAAACGCCTCCAGGCACTGGTACCGCTCCAGCTCCTCTTGGCGCGCTGCTGCCTCTGCCCCATGGAAGCCTGGCAACTCCAACACCCATGGCAGGAGCACCAACTGTGGGAAGGGAAGAGCAGATGGGGCTGGGGGGCATAGCCAGCCTCCACTAGGCTGGATCCATGTGCTCCAGGACAGTCCCAATGCTGCTGGGGTCAACTACCCTAGCTCCATCAACAGCCCCAGCTCCACTGATATCCCCAACCCCACTGATATTCCCATATAAATTCCCATCCCCAGAAGCTTCCTTATCCCCTTCCATGATGACATCCCTATGCCAATCCCAACTCAGATTATCTAAGTCCCCAGTCTCATTGATATCCCCTTCCCCATCAACATCTACTTCTCATTCCCATTCCCATTCCCATCCCATTCCCATCCTCATCCTCATCCTCATCTCATCCCCACCTCCATCCCATCCTATCTCATTCCATCTCATCCCCATCCCCATCTCACGTACATCCCCAGAGGGGGGTCACTTCCCACTCCAGCCTGTGGCTCCCCATCCCTGCCCATGATCCCACCCCTGCCAAGCCCCAGGTACAAGGCACGGTGGGACCTCCCTCACCGAGTCGATGAGGATGAAGGCACCAGGGTGGCGCTGGGTGACACCGGCCCGCTGAAGCCGCATGGTCACCTCGTAAGGGGTGCTGGGCTCAAAGCAGAAGGGCCGGGACAGCAGGACATACCTGTACAGAGTCAGGTGTTAGGGCATAGGCACAGCAGGGCCATGGAGACAGCAAAAGGATAGCAGCAGGACCCAACCACCTTCCTTGTCCCCATTCCAGCCCACCCCAGCTCATCCCATTGCACCTCTGGCTGTGGGGCAGACTCTCGCGGTACATCTGCTCGGATGGCAGCAGGTTCCCACAGCGAGAGCTGGTGGGCAGCACCCGGGAACTGACACTGACCACGGCCTCCCAGTCCTCGGCTGACTGTGGAGACAGTGTCAGTGTCAGGCAGTGTCAGGGCTGTGCTGTGCCATACACGCTGTGGCCATGGTTGTGGCCATGCTCACCTCGGGCTCATAGCGCAGCAGCAGCTCGTAGTCCATTGGGTAGGGCACGTTGTCCACGCGGAAGGTCAGGCCAGCCCCGTCCCGCACCCGGGCAAACCCCAAGCCCGTCCACGTCACCATGCGCCCGGCACTGTCCCGCACCACCTCCTCCACATCCAGCTGGGCAGGGCACCGGCACAGTTTGGCCCTGGCTCTGCCCCCTGGCCATTTCTGCCCTGCAGTGCCTCACTGTGCCCTCTCCTACCACCCCAGGGCTCACCTTGGGGGGCTGCTGGCGGCTGCGGCGTGAGGGGACAGGGGACTGGGGAGCACGAGGGGGGCTGCGCTGATGCCATGAGCGTCCCTTCCGCCCCGCCGGGTCCCTGGTGTCATAGTCCAGGCAGTCCTGAGGGACCTCAGCCCGAATGGCACCCTGCAAGGACGGGGTCAGGGGACAGTGGCCATGCACAGGGACAGCCGTGCACAAAGACAGCCGTGCACAGGGCATGGTGACAGCCACATGCAGGACAGGGTGACAGCCATGCATAGAGCACAGTGGCAGCTATGCATGCATGGAGCATGGTGCAAAGTGAAAGCCATGCACAAGCACAGGGACCTCCAAGGAGACTCACCGGGAGCTGGGGGTGACTGTGGCCATGGCCGGTGGCCTGCTCGGCCTCATAGGTGTAGTAGTCGAGGGGGGCACAGAAGAAGCCGGGCTGTACCTGGTCACACTGCCGCCCCATGATGTGGGGACGGCAGGGACATGCCCCATCCTCCATGGAGCACCTGGGGGTGACCATCCTGTCCCTTCATCTGTCTTTCTGTCTGTCTGTGTCTTCATCCATCCCTATTTCCATCTCTGTCCCCATCCCTCCATCTCTGGGGCTAGAGATCCCTCTCTTTCTCCCTCCATCCTGGCCCCTATATCTCCCCAGCCTTGTCCCCATCCCTACCTCCCCTCATGTGTGACTCCCATCCCTGTCCCCACTCCCTCCCCCACCCATGCCCCTCCGAGTGCTGTGCTGGGCCCCACCGGTTGTTGTAGGCTCCCCCGAAGTCGCAAGCGCAGGGCCGGCAGCCCCCCAAGTCGTAGCTCAGACCCCAGAACTCAGGCTGCAGTGAGGAGAGGACATGTAGGGCAGGTGTGGGGCTAACCCAGCCCTGGGGGTTGCCATGGGGTTGGGGCAAGTCAGGCCCACAGGCATGGTGTGGGGCAGGCTGGGGCACTCACCACACACTGGCTGCAGGAGCGCCCAGCCACGAAGCGTTTGCAGTAGCAGTCCCCACTGATGGGGTCACACGGGGAGCTGCCCGCCACCGTACCCCGTGGGTCACACCTGCATGCTGCCCCCGCACATGCACATGTGAGGGGGTGCCAGTGGGACCACAGCCCACATGCTTCATTGCCCTCCTTCCCCATCCCATATCCATCCATCTTCATCTCTTCCATCCCCATCCCTCCATCACCATCCCTCCATCCATTCTCATACAACTATGCCACATCCCTCCATCCTACATCATTCTATCTCCATCCCTCTATCCCAGATCTTTCCATCCTCATCCCTCCATCACCATACCTCTGCCTCCATCCCTCCATCCTCATCCATCCCGTCCCCATTCCTCCATCACCATCCCTTCATTTGCCATCCCTCCAAATTCAACCCTTCATCCCTACCCCTCCATCATCCCCCCATCCCCATCCCTCCTCCCATGCCATCCCTGGCTCCCAGCTCACGCTGGCAGCCCTGTGGGTCGCCATGGCTGAGGCCATAGGCGCCGTGCCGGCAGCGGTCACAGCGGGGACCGGCCACATTCTCCTTGCAGCGGCACTGCCCCGCAATCATGCCCAGCGCCACGTCCGTGTGCCCGTCGCAGGCACCTCCATCCAGCGAGCCTGCCGGGTCACAATCGCATGCTGCCAAGAGAGAGGATCATGAGGAGTTCTGGCTGCTGGTACCAGGAGCTGTGAGGCTGGGGCAGGTGGGACCAGGAACCATAGGGCTGGGACAAGACGTGGGGCTGGGGTCCCAGGACACTCACGGGCACAGGCTGTGGGGGACCGGATGTCGGAGCGAGGGTGCCGGTAGTAGAAGGGCTTGCAGAGGTGACAGCGACGGCCCATGGTGTTGTGCTGGCAGCCATCACACACAGCCCCACTGGTGTTCCCCGTGGCCAGGAACACGGCCATGTCAAAGTGGCACCGCCGTGAGTGCTCGTTGCAGTCACAGCCTGCAGGGACAGCACCGCGGCATGGCATGCGGCACCACAGCCCACACCTGACAGGCAGCACCCCCAGTGCCAAACCTCCCCTGCCTGGGCTCTCCTTGCTCTGATGCGCAGCACCACAACCCCAAACTTCCCCAAAGAACAGCTTGCAGCACCCCAAAACCCCCGGCACAGCACAGCCTGACAGCCCTGGCACTCACGGCGACAGGCGTTGGTGCTGGAGCCCTCGGCCGGGCGCCAGGGTAGGTCTTGGTAGAAGTCCTCGCAGCGCTCGCAGTTCAGCCCCTGCGTATGGTGCTCGCAGACACAGCGCCCGTGGATCTGGAGGGAGCACAGAGCTCAGTGTGGCTACCAGGTCCCACAGGGCACCGTGCCGTGCTGGTGTGTGTGTGCCTCACCATGCCAGGGACAGAGGGTGTTGGGGCACCCGGTGCCGGGGCACAGTGGGCGGCATGGCCATGGCAGAAGCAGCTCCCACGCAGCACCAGTTCATCCACAGCGTAGTAGTACTTGTGCAGCACCTCCTGACGTGAGTCCAGCAGGTTGTCCCCCAGCGTGTGCAGCTTGGTGAGGTTCACCCGCAGGTTGGTGACACGCAGCAGGTCTGGGGGCATGTCACTGTCAGCACCTGCCCTGACACCAGCCAGCCTCACACCCCTGACACCCCCAGCCACATACCCTGGATGTCTGGGCTGTAGGGATCTGCTACGGGGATGGAGGGGTCCAGCACCTTGAAGATGACCTGTGAGAAGGAAGGAATGGGTGATCCCATTCCACCCAGACCCCTGGCCCTGCTCTGCACTGCCCTATCCCCACACACCTCCCCATGGCTGGAGGGCTCGATCTCGGAGTAGCGCTGGTCACACAGCACCTCATCCACGAGCCCCGAGGGGTGGTTGGGGATTCCAGGGAAGAGCTTGGAGCAGTTGTAGGCAAAGTAGCGGTACACCTTCCAGGTACGCCCAAAGTCGGCTGAGCGCTCCACCAGCATGGCCGCAGGGCGGAACGTCTGCAGGATACTCAGATGGGATGGGGGCCAGACCAACAGGCCCCCCAGATCCATCCTGTCCCATCCCATTCCAGCCCATCCCATCCCAGGCATCCATGTGCCAGGACCCACTTTAAATTTCATGATGAGGTGGGTGAAGTGGAACTCGCCCTCCAGGTCCAGGCGGATGCTGACATGCTCCACACCTGGGAGACAGGGAGAGACAGAGATGGCTGAGGCTGGGGAAGACCCCCATGGCCATGCAGCCCCACAGCATATCCACATGGGGCAACCCCACTGCCACCCTGACTTCACCATTCTCTGACTGCCACCAGGTCCGTTGGTCCTGGGGGCTGCTCAGGTAGATGACATTCTCGATGCGGTGGCTCTCAGGCAGGGACGGGTCACGTGAGTCACAGGTGAAGCATTTCTCCGAGTCCTGTGCCAGGGAGTGGCACCATCAGGGATGGGTGACTGGAGGCTGCACTGGTGCCTGGCTCTGTGGGTCTGTGCGGGAGCCATTCTGGGACTAGGTGGGCTCACCTGGAGGTGGCTGACGATGCAGTACCCCTGGGGCCCGTCCAGCCCACAGGTGGAGGTGGCACTCAGGCGGGTGGCTCGCCCCACCAGCAGGTTCCCCGTGGCTGGGTAGCAGCTGCCGCGGGCGCAGCCGTGGCTCAGGTCAGGCTCCTGCCAGCTCCCTACCACCAGTTCCCCCACTGCAGAGAGCATGAGGGCATGGGCTGGGGGCTGCACTGGGGTGCCTGGGCATCATCCCCCGCTCCCTCATGCACCCACCCCACCCCCAGCCGTCCCAGCCTGTCCCATCCCTGCATCCCGACCCACTGATGCAGCACGAAGCTCCATGATCCGGAAAGGTGCTGGCAGCAGCGCCGCGGCCTCGTGACCAAGGGCAGGGAGCGGGGTGAGTGGGGGGCTGGGCTGCCCGTGCTCCTGGGGGCCCGGGCAGCCCCAGGGTGCCGAGAAGTGCCGGGGGGATTCGGGAGCCAGGTCAGGCGCTTGCTAATCCCAACAGGGCTTAGTGCAGCCTGGATTCCCCGCTGGGTTTTGTGGCAGTCAGGCCATGGCCGCTGCCAGCCAGGGAGCATCACCATTGCCACCACCTCCACTGCCCAGCACCCTCCACCCAGACTGGGGTCGTTGAACCACCACAGCTCCCAGCACTGTGGGTATGCAGGGTGCCCCCGAGGCCAACGCTTACCCAGGAGGAGAGCAAGCGCCAGGAGGTCCATGGGCAACCACAGGATCTGCCTAGTGGGACACGGAGATGGCACTGTGGCAGGGTGCAGGGTATGGCATGGGGTGCAGGGTGGCTGGTGCCTGTGCTCTCCTGGATGTAGCACAACTGTGCAGTCTAGGATGCACCCCCCGCACTGGCATGATGGTGCTTTCCGGGGACAACATGAGGAATCAGGGTCATTTGGGGCAGTTGGGTCTGAAAGTCCTCCAGGATGACATCCAGTGCCCACCTGAGCAGCTCCGGGGAGCTGTCACACACATACCCAGGCACACAGCCATGCTATGTCCCCCCAGAGCTGGCATGAACTGTGCCATGCCCCATCCTGCCTGGCTCAGAATGGATCTATCCTTCTGAGTGTCACTAGTGTCCCTGGGGGGTACCAGCAGCGGGCCAGGGCCAGCCTGGGAGGGGAGCCAGAAACGCTGGAGCCGGCTAGGCAAGTGCGTCCCTGACTCTGGCCAGGGTCCCGCTGTTAAATTTAGGTTGGAGCTGCCTTTTGTGTTTCCTTCTCTCCCGGTACTTCCCGCTCCCAGTCTCGCAAGTGCTGGATCAAAGCCTGGTCCCGGCTCTGCCCAAACACATCTCTCCTGTCCCCCGCACGGAGCCAGCCCAGGGCAGGGGGGCAAGGGGCAGCGAGGGGAGCCGCGACTCTGTCCTGGCACCCGCCCCGCTCGAAGCCATGCCAGGGCGATAGGCAAGGTGGTGCAGAGCCACGTGCTGGCACGAGGGTCCCCGAGCCCCGCGACCCCCCGGTACCTGGCGTCCTGCGGCGTCCGGCAGGACCAAGGCCAGGGGCGAGGGCGGCGTGGGACCCGCTGCCCCTGGGCTGGGCGCGCAGAAATGAGCCGGGGCAAGGGCAGCGATGGGATGGCGGCTGGTGGCCCCCCTTCCCCGTGTACGATTCTTATTCAAATGGGCTGCCCGCTGAAAGGGACGGCGGTCTCCAGGCTACGGGAATGTCACTGCCGATTCCTTCTGCCTGGAGGCCCCCGCCGCCCGCCCGCCCG
>VWPU01009022.1:0-23842 GCA_013398955.1 Callaeas wilsoni
GTCCCATCCTTCCCCCCGTTTTATCCTTTCTGATCCCATCCCAGCCAATCCCATTCTCTTTGCTGTCCGATCCCGTTCAGTCCCAATGGTCCTCTCCCATGCCATCCCATCCCATCATCTCCTGGCCATATCATGCTTGTCCTGTCCAGTCCTATCCTGCCTCCAGCAACAGCTCTGTCTCTGTCTGCATCTCCCACTGACCAGTCTTATGCAATCCTCTGGGTCCTGACCAGTCCCCCTCAGTCACCTGTTTCTTTTCCATCCCAACCCCGTTCCTGCTGGGTGCACATCCCGCTGTGCCAGCCATGCCAGAGGCAGGAGGTGGAGTGGCAGAGCAGAGCCAGGACACTGTCCCTTGGCTGTCACAGCTCCCACCCACTCTCATGTTGGCAATGAAGGCTGCCAGGTGGACAGCCAGGATCCGACGTGACCAGTGACAGGACCCAAGGGAACAGCTGGAGCTGTGTCTGTGGAGGTTTAGGTTGGATATCAGGAAAATGTCCTTCCCCCAGAGGGTGGTCGGGCACTGAACAGGCTCCCCAGGGAATGGTTACGGCTTCCAGAGCTCAAGAAGTCTTTGGACAATGCTCTCAGGCACAGGGTGGGATTGTTGGGGTCGTCCTGTGCAGGGACAATGATCATTGTGGTCCCTTCCAACTCAGGATACTCCATGTTTCTATGACCTCAGGGCAAGCAGCATCTCTCTGGCATGAATCCCCCCCAAAGACTTTTTCTCTACAGCTCCTGTCCCACATGTCTGCCTCCTCCTTGGGTCATTTTGCACGTACCCACCAGAAGTCATGGACAAATGTCAAACAGAGGCTGATTTACCTCAAATTCAGTGGCCAGGGTCCGATTGCAAACTGCTTGGAGTGCAGTCTCAGCCTTGGAGAAGTTGAGGACTGCACCCTTGAAGGTGTTGGGCTACCTTTGGGGTTTTTGCAGTTACTGAGGGATAGGATCCAGACCTGCCCTTGACTCAGCCATTTTATAGCATCTCCTGAGCTCAGTGAAGCTGGCGCTAAACCTCGGTCGCTTTGATCATGACAAATAGGAGCTGGGAAGCCAAATCCAGTGCAAAGTCAGTGCCTGTCTGTGGAGCTGCTGCTTTTCCTGGTTTTAGACATCGATTTGGTGCGTGGCTGGTGGCTCTGCCACCCTCACTGCTGGGGCCAAAATGGTGCTCTGTGAATCCAGAGGAGCCTTGGGATGCTGGTGGGACTGGTCCTGCCTGTGTCTTCACTCGCCTCTGGCCTGGGGGATGCTGGGGGTTGGGGTATCGGGACTCCTCTTGTGTTGACCGACAGCAGAGCTTGTGCTTTTCACTCACTGGTTGAGTCTTCCTGGCCAGGGAGATACACTGGGGTGGGTACTGGTGGGGGGGTCACAGAGTTGCTGTCCTGGTTTTGGTGGGTGGGAGTGGGTGCCCAAGTCTCTGTGAGGGCACTGGTGGCCCAGGACACACAGCTTCTGGCTGCCTCAGTTATGCATGCCCCTTCAGAAGCTCAGCTGGCTTTGTGGCCAGGTGCAAGGCAGGGGACACGGTGTGGGGCTGGGAGCCCCACTGAAGAATGGCCCCGGTAGGCGTTTTCCAGCCCCTGGGCTGAAGCAGCCATACCCAAGTGCATGGAGCTCTCCAGGCACCAGCGTCAGGTCTGTGGGTCTTCTGGAAAGACAGACAAGCTGGGATGTCTGACTGGGGGGTGCTGGCAATTCTGGGACCGTATGAACCCTGTTCCCACTGCACCGGCACAGCTGCATCCCCAAAGAGCCACCCTCAGAGGGACAGCAGAACCCCGAGCCCCGCGGGGCTGCAGCGTGGGGCGAGCATCCGGCACAGGCGGGGAGTGTCGGGAGCAGGCGGTGGGATGCGGGCGGGGGGAGGCAGCCATCCGCTCCCCGCTCCCACTGTGCCTCGCTCTACTTGCCGCGGTCCCCAAGCTCCCTTCCCTTCCCCTCCGCTGCCTTTTATGCAGCTCGCCCAAGGCTCCAGGGCCTGGGGATCTTTCCAGGCTTCCCCAGCTGGGGTTTGGCAGCTCTAATTTTAGGCACTTCGCAGTTTTGCTTTCTCGCTGCTCGGTTGAGGAAAAGCGCTTGTGCAGGGAGGCGAGCCTGGCCCTTCCCCACCACTGCTGGCTTTTTCTTTGTCTCTCTCCCCGGCTCGCTCCCGCCTGGTGCCTGCTGCTCCGAGATGCCGGTGGACATTAATAAACCCCTTTTAAAAGCTGGAGCTCTTGCAGGGGTGCAGAGTGGGGAAGCATGTTGAGCCAGGGCCCCTCCAGACCTGCTGCTACCCATGGTGATGGTCTCCAGACCGCGGTGTGGCACCCCACTCCCCCACAAAATCACTGGGAAGGCCTCTGGTCCAGGCTGGGAGGCTGCAGGCTTGGAGGAGAGCCCAGCCAAGGACATCAGGCTGGCCACGGCCACCCAGCACCTTTCAGTGCTAATGAATCTCTGGGAAAAAGCTAAGGAATGATTTGATGCAGGAAACCCCAAAACTAAACATGGATCAAAAAAAAGTGATCAGATCAATCTATGCACAGAAAACCCAGCAAGAGCTAATCCAGCCCTCAGGTCCCTGTTGGCAGCGTGTTAGAGCTGCTGCAGGATATGACCCTGGACCTGGTCAGCCTAGGGCTGAGGCAGGACAGCTGGTGAGTTCTAATTCCAAATCCAAGCTAAGGACAGCCCAGTGGGACACGGGATTTTGCCCAAAGTCCTTGTTATGCAATTTGGACACAAAAGTAGAACATCCCCCTCCTCACATCCTCAGGGATAGTATCTTCTGGGGAAGACAAGGAGAATTTTTTCCCAAGGAAGCGAAAAATCAGGTGAGGAGGTGGCAGCAGCTGGGAGAGCAGGATTGGGCTTACTGAGATGGATCCTTCCCACACAGGGGATGCACTTGGATTTTGTCCATTGTACCCAATGAGCTTTCGTCCTCTGAAAGGGAATGACTGAGGCTGGAGCTGTCTAACTGAATTGTGAGCTGCCTACTCCTGAACGGGCTCTGCATCCCATTATCCATAAACCTGTTCATGGCACATGGCTAATTCAGGCAATTTCCGACACGTTTATGCTGCCGACATAATAACCAACCCGCCGGCCTCAGCCGGGCTGGAGCCCCGTGCCATGGACAGCAATTTGCAAATCAGGCTCTGGACGCTGTCCCTGCAGCCGGGGTGTGGCCGGGCCGGGCGGCAGGACCCGCGGAGGGCGCGGGGTGCCTGTGTGCCCTCCCTGCTTTCGGAGCCTCTCTGCTGCCCGCGGGAGGTGGGCTGGCAGGGTCCCCAAGGAAGCACTGCCCCGCAGGTGATAGGAAGCTTAAGTCCCCCCTCCCGCGCTGGCACCCCTCTTGTCACAGGTCTGCAGGACCCAAATCCAGCGTTATCAGAGGGCCACAGCGCCAGAGAGGGGCCCAGCTGGCTCCTCTCGCCCTCTCCGCTCCCCATCGCTCACGTGGAGCGGTGGGTGGACGTGGCTCTGGCTCCGCTTCGCTGCCAGATTATTTCTGGGCACCGCCACAGACGGACGCGGCAGGGAGTGCGCGGCTGCGAGCCGTGCCGGGGGTGCCGCGGGGGGCACGGCCGTGCCGGCAGCTGCGGGCCGGGACCTTTCCCGCTGTGCCCTCCCGGCATCCTGTCCCCACGGGCGGCCGCGTGGCCGCCCGGTGCCGTGGGTTGGCTGCCCGCTGACACCGCCGTCCTCCCCCTCCTCGCCGCCGGCTGTGAGCGCGGTGCGTCATCCGCCGCTCCGCTAATTCGGGGGCAACTATTTTGCGCTTGCGACGGATCACGCCATGCGCCGCGCCAGGGCCCCCGCGCTCCCCGGCCCAGATGCCCCCCTCCCACCTGGCCCGCTTCCCCCTGCCTCCTGTATCCAAGGAGAGGGATCAGCGGCGGGCGGGGGGAAGCGGGGCTCTGACGCAGGGCTCGCACCGCCGCTAATCACCCCGCGCCAGGAGCGGCTCCAGGCCCCCCTCGCCTCCACCGTCACGGCCGCGCTGACCCCGTGCACGCAGGGTCAGGGACCCGGGGCTGATTCGGGGCTGAGCGCGGCTGTCACGTTCCCTCGGCAGACACGGTGCAGCTGCCGCTCGCCGGGAGCCGCGGGGGCTGCTCCGGGGCGGCCGCGTTCCCCGGGGGTGAAGCTGCGCCCCAGACACCCCAGTGCCGGGGCGCTCCTCGGGGAATGGCAGCCAGGCACAGCACGGGGGCTCGTCCCAGGGGAACGGGGGTGAAGGACTGTGCCTGCTCCAGGGTCCCCTCTCCATGTCCCACACAAGGGCTGGGGAGCATCTGTCGGGATGAAGCACGCACCCGGCAGGATGGAGAGGGATCGCCGTGCTCAGCTGAGCTGCGTGCACGGGAGGGGCGAGGTGGGCGCCCACCCAGCGCTGGCTCCACGGCGGATCTGTGGGATGCCCAGGCTGGATGCGCGGATGGGGTCCCGTGCCCTTTGGAGAAGATGCCTGTGTGGGAGTTTGCCTCGGGGTGAGCTGTTCAAGCAGAGCTTTTCCTCCTCGAAACCCCCACGCTCTGCGCTCCCGACACGGCTGGCGAGCTGTTGGTGCCGGCAGAGCTGGTGCAAGGGCAGTGGCGGTGAGGGCACTGTCCCCAGGTGGGCGCAGAGCAGCCGGGCTGCGTGTCCCCAGGCTTTGCGTGCGAGGCTGTGCTGGGCGCTGGAGCTCACAGTCACACACACACGGTGCTGCAGCGAATCCCACCAGCACGCCTGGAAGCTGGCGTTGATTTTTATAAACCTTCCCGGACTCAGACTGGGTCTGGAGTCGTCCTGCATGGATGGACATGGGAAAGCAGCTCGTGTGGACGGGCACATGAGGTTATGTGAGGTTTGTCAGGTTATGTATCCCCATCCTTACTTCCAGGTGGGGGCAGGATCGCAGGAGACACAAAGGAAGGAGAAGGCATGGAGGCATTCATATTCCTGGTGGGACCTCAGGAAACATCTCTAAAGCATCCACACCCCCTGAGGATACAGGTGGGGAGAAGCACATCCCCTTCCTCCAACACACTGGGGATGCAGCACCTTCTCCAAGGCGTAAAATGGAGCAGGATGCGGAGGGAAGAAGGGCTTTGAACAGTCAATTTCCATCGCTGAAAGCTGACAAGTTTAAAACAGCTAATGTGCCCCGCAAGATGAGGCCTTGGGAGATTTACAGCTCTCCTCGGCTGACTGCTCCCATACGGTGTGTATGTCAGCCAGGGAGCCTTTTAAAGAACCAAGATAAAGCTGCAGCGGGGCTGCATTGCCCACCAAATGGATGGCAGAGAGAGAGGAAAGGAAGGAGAGAGGTTGCTGTGTGTGTTTCTTTCCCATCAGGCAGGTGCTGAGCTCATGTCCCCTTCTGCAGCCACCACCATGGAGTTACTCCAGGTCAAGGTCATAGCAGACCTCTTGAAGCAAAGTTTTCCTAAGCTGGTGCAGGAGGAGGTTTGTAAAATTCAGTAGGACCCATGAGCAGCCCACTGGGGCTGGTGTCAGCAGACGTGGAGGCGGCACTGTCTCTCAGGGATCATTGTAGGGTGCCCGTGGAGCAAGGAAGCCCCGGGAATGGGCAAGACCCAGCCTGAGCCCTCGGCTGCAGGCTGGAGGCTGCTGCTGGGCTGGGTGGGATGGTGGGGAGCAGCCTCCTGGGTGGGTTGAGTGAGAATGTTGGGTCTCAGCAGGACCCCAGCTGGGGTCAGCATCCCTTGGAAAGCTCACAGAAAATTCAGGAGCTGCTGCTAAGTCCCTGAATGTTCTGCCTATCAGCTTTCTGTGCCACATCAAAGCCAAGCTGGGATCCTGTGTGCTCCCCAGGGCAGTTGGATCCTCGTGCTGACTTCTCTGTCTCTCTGAGTCCTGTGCTGCAGCCAGCAGCACTGTGTGCATGAGCAGACCCATGACCAGCATCGAGTTTTGTGGGGTGTCAGCTGGCCAGGACTGTGACCAGGGGACCTCGGGCACGTGGGGTGTCATGGGACCTGCTGCCCATCCCCGGCACACTTGTGGTGTCTGCGGTGTGGGAGCTGTGTCCGCTGCCACCCTCTGCCTGCTCTGCCCGGCAGAGACATCGGCACAGGATGTCAGGAGGCAATTCACCTTCCTCAGGGTCACCAGGAGCACCGGGCTGGAGGCGCCATGTCCTGAGAGCACCTCTCCTTCACACAGGGGCATGGCACTGGCTGGGATGGAGGCGCTGGCAGGGGATGGCAGTGATCCCCATTTCCCAGACTGGGCAAGCCGCTGCTCTGGGACCCCCACATCTGCTGGACTAACAGTGCTTACAGTAGCCCCTCTGCTCTTCACAGCCCAGTTTGGGCCTTCCCGTATGGAGCAAAGCTGCAGCCACCTCAGCAGGCTGCTGCTACACCTGAGGATGGTGAAGTTTGAGACAGGCAGGGCAGAGATCCTCAATCCACTAAATGCAGACCAAACCATCCAGACAGACCTTTTTTCCCTCTGTTTGCTGCTCTGTCAGCCAGAAGGTCAGTCCNCCAGACCAAACCATCCAGGCAGACCTTTCTTCCCTCTGTCAGCCAGAAGGTCAGTCCCACTGAGGGGACTGGGAATGGGGGAGCTGCCAGGCTTGTCTTTGCACGATGCTTCCTGCAGACACCTCTGAGCTGTGGGTACCCAGGATTGCTGCTGGGGCTGGAGGTCTGGGTAAAGAGACCTTCTCAAAGCCTGAGGGTGATTTTTCTGTGTTCCCAACCCCTCAAAAGCAGAGCTCACTTCCCTGCCTTGGCTGGACAGTGGACAGAGATCCGGTGTGACCTGGCCCTGTCAGGGCTGGAAAAATCTCTCCAGGCTGGTTTTGGGCTCAGTGGCAGCAGCAGGGGCTGCCAGCCGTGACACTCAGGAGTGGCAGAGCAGCTGTGGCTGCCTTGGGATGGGAGAAGCCAGCTGGGCTGGGGGAAGCACTGCTCTGTCATGCCCGTCAGCCTCCTCATCCCACCGAGGGGAAACAAGACAGGGCAGAAGAGTCACTTGCAGGGTGTTCAGCAGTGGGGCATCTGGAAATGCTCTCCATCGTTTCTGTCTGTCCTGCTGCCCAGCTTTGCTACCCCAGAGGCCAGGTGACCCCCAGCTCCTCTGAACTGGGAGGGATTTTCCATCCCAGCACCTAACTGATGCTGCTCCTGGCAGTGGGGCTGGAGTGTGAGGGCTGGTGGCAGCACCCTGCGCCCTCAGTGCTGTGGTACTGCCTGGCCTCGGTGCACCAGGAGCTGGAGAAGCAGCCTCACCCTGGCACCAGCACCTGGCACGTCTCTGGCTCCTGCAGTTCCTGATGCAGAAGAGCAGGATGAGGTGGATCTACGGGGGAGGACAAAGCTATTAGCTCCCCTCTGTTCCTCTCCCCCATAGCACCAGCCACAGTGGTGGACCCGGAACAACACCCAGGCCAGCTGCCAGCTCTGACACTGGGGAGAGGAAATATCATCACTGTTGTGAGATGTTTGAATGTCTCCTCTGACCCCCCTGCCCTCCTGGGAGCAAAGAGCCCTTTGCCCACCGTGGGGAAGAAGTAGCTGCCCTCTGGTCCTGGCTGACGCCTGTGCTGGATGCTGGCAGCAGACCCAGTGCGGTGCTGGGGATGGGGACTGCTCTGGGACACCCTGCAGAGGGTTTGGGGACACACAGCTCATCCCCTGCCTGGCCCAGGGAGCGGTCCCATGGCTCCATTCAGGGCACTGCCCAGGTTCCACAGGGGTGCCCGCTCTGCTCTCGAGGTGCCCAGGCACGGCCCGGCTCCGGGGGCGGTGGGAAGAAGCATCCCCTTATCTCCTTTCCCTTTGTGCAAACACACGAGCCCTCCTGGAGCCGCCGTGTGATGCCGCCAGCCGGAAAGCCGCAAAGGCGGGGAGGTTGCCCAGCTTCTGTCTCCTTCCCAGCAGGTGTGGCTGGCCCTGCCAGGCAGATGGCTCCGCGCCTGGCAGAGACGAGCGCCGGCGCCAGGAGCAGCTGGCTCCATCCGTACCCGGGCCAAGAGCGGAGATGCTGAGCAGTGCGGGGAGCTCACGGGAGGCAAAGGAGGCAGTGACCTCCCCTGCCAGGCTCAGGTTGTGCCGGGCACCTCTGGGCTCTGCACTCACGTGGGGTGTGCTGCCAGCTCCTGAATCCCATGGGGACCCAGGGAGGGGTGTTGGCAGGGATCGGCGGTGCCCTGGAGGGGACAAGTGCCTCTTGGGGACAGCCCCAAAGCCCAGGGCTGATGCAGGAACCTCCAGGACACCTTTGCTCCAGTGAGATCTGCCAGTCAGGCAGCGGGGCCTCTCCTGCACCCTGGAGCAGCTGGGGCTTGGAGCTGAAGAGCCCCAGGGTGGCCCCGGCTCTGAGTCATCAGCCCCCATCCCAGTTTTGCTCCTTGCTGCCTGGGCTAATGATCTGCTGGGCGATCAACAGACCAGTTGGAAATCCTGTTAGAGCCTGGCCAGGCACTACCTTGTTATTTCTATCCAGCCAAGTGGGGGAAAAGGCCCTTTTTCATCCACTGACAGTCACTGTGCTGTTGTGCAGCTCCTGGCACAGCAGGACAGGCTGAACCAACCCTCAAAAATCAGAATGGAGACAAGAAAATGCCGCTCCCCCCTCCAGGCTGTTCTCTGCTGCAGAAGGGGAGCAGCCCATGTTTTTTTTTCATGATGGCAGCAATAAGGGAACTGCAGAGGCTCTTGTGCTGTGCTGGCCAGCCATGCCCATGAGGGATCAGCACAGCGGCCTCACGCTGCACAGCGCAGTCTCATTTTCTGTGCAGTTATTAATTCCTCTGTTTGCCTGGCTCTGAGTGGAGGCAGAGAGCAAAAGCAAATGAACCCCACCAGGACTGATGGCCTAGGAGCTCAGTGCAGGTCCTGAGCCTGGCATTAAAGGCTGGGAGAAGCTGTTCCTGAGACTTGGCTTCCCAAGGGGCAGAGGAGAGATGGAGGGGGGATGGTCCATGGGAGCAAAGCCTCTGGGCAGGCTGCTCCCATCATCCAGGCTCCTCCATCCTCATCTTGCAGCCAGCGCTGGAAGTGGAAGTTTTGAAGTCATGCACGGAGCTGTTTGCTTGGTATTTCCTGCCCCCGAGAACAGGAAGCAGCAGCGAAGCCCAGGAGGGAGCTGCTCTTGGGAGAATTCCAGCCTGACACATTTTGATCCCTGCCTACAGGAAAGGGGGAAAGCTCCATGCTCTTTCCCTCATCCCTGTGCCCAGGGCTGGGAGCTGATGGGCCCAAGCTGAGGCCAGTTTGGATGTGGGGATGTGGATGGCACAGAAATGTGGCAGTTTGAATGATTTTCCATTTCCCTCTCCCTTGTACCTCTCTGACCTGGACCTTGTTTGCTGAGACTCTAGGACAAGCACAGATCCGCTGGCTGCAGTGTGAGAAACGTCTGCAGTGACGGATGCATGTCCACCCAGCTGTCCCACGGCTCTCCTGCTCTCCAGGGACTGTCCTCTCGGCCCCATTAGCTGCAGGTCCACTCTTATCTCCCCTCCCCTGCCAGATCTGGAGCAGCATCTCATCACCCTCCCAAAACCTCTCCTGTTTTTAAGGATCGGGTCCATGTTGGGAACCACCAGCCTTGCACAGAGGCTCCCTCAGCCCAGCAGGGCTTGAGTGCAAAGTCCGAGGTTGTCCCCTGCCCTGTGTCACCTGGATCTGTGGGGTCCCTGCCACAGGACCGTGTTCCCCTCCACAGTGCTGCTGCTCGTGGCCAGGGGAAGGCAGGTTGGGCTGGTGCCTGGTGACAGGCGAGGGTTCTGTCACGGCAGGAGTTACTCCCATCAGGACTGCCAGCGTCTGTTGCTGGCAGATCATGGCAGCAGTCTCCGAGGAACGTGAACAGCACATTATTAACAATCTTTTAAAGAGCTGCCAGTGTGTCCCGGGTCCCTGTTTATTTCTTCATATGGCCTGTCCCCTGCTGAATGCAGCATTCATAGGAGGTGTCATCTCAGCTTGAGGGGGTCTATTACTTACCCCAATCAAACTCCTGCAGTAGGTGATTCCTCCTCTGGCCAAGGACAAAATCCCACAGAAGGAGGGAGTTTATCCTCCCTTTAAATCATCCCTGCTTTTGTTTTCTTCCTCCTGCGGGATGCATTTTTGCAGAGTGGATGTTGGATCAAGGGTGTCCAAGCTGGAACACGCTGGTCTCTGGATCTGCTCCCAAATCACTATCTGCATGGATGCTGGGGCTGCTTCTGTGGCACTGCCATGGCCGTGCCCTGCCGTGGAGAAATCTGGGAATGCACTGGCTGGAGAGGACATGGCTGGGGAGCAGGGACATGCCCAGGGAGAGGTGCCATTAGAGGCCAAGGTGGCTGGCACAGAGAGGGCAAGTGAAGCTAGAGAAGCCTAGAGAAGAGGAGGCTGAGGTCAGACGTCACTGGAGGCTGCAGCTCCTCCGATCTCTGCTCCCTGGGACCAGGGACAGCACCTGAGGGAACAGTTGGAGCTGTGTTGGGGGGATTTAGGTTGGATATCAGGAAAA
This sequence comes from Callaeas wilsoni, assembly GCA_013398955.1. Classification (NCBI taxonomy): domain Eukaryota; kingdom Metazoa; phylum Chordata; class Aves; order Passeriformes; family Callaeidae; genus Callaeas; species Callaeas wilsoni. Next base: position 10,489 of record VWPU01009022.1, read on the forward strand.
GGTTCTTCCCCCAGAGGGTGGTGGAGCACTGAACAGGCTCCCCAGGGAATGGTCACGGCCCCAAGGCTGCCAGAGCTCAAGAAGCATTCGAACAACGCTCTCAAGCACAGGGTGGGATTGTTGGGGGGTCTGAGCAGCACCAGGAATTTGACTCGATGATTCCAGTGGGTTCCTTCCAGCTCAGGATATTCCATGATTCTAAGCTTGCATCCTCAGCAAGGGCACTCCAGACCCTGCCTGAAGGATGTTGACTTCGCTGTGCAAAAAGCAGTGATTCCATTCTGTGGTCACAGAGGCACCAGATGGGACCTGGATCAAGAGCTCAGGGTCTCCTGACCTTTCTCACTTTGCAATGTCAACACCAGCCATGGGACAAAGCAGCAGAGAGCTGCCTTGCCTCAGCAAGAGGAGTTTGCAGGGGTGTGTTTGGCCAGATCCTCCAAGACTGGGTCGTGTGGGTGGATGATGTGTTTCAGAGGAGCTGGAGACCCCACCCCAGAGGGAAATATCATTACTGATATTGGGTCAGTGATTGGGTCGGCTCCCTGCCATGGGTCCTGCTGACAGGACACAAGGTCATTTCTTTGGGCAGACGTGAACCAGCTGCTCTTTGGGGCTGCTCAGCTGCCTGGTGCTGCCCTGCGTCTGAACACAGCCAGGTGACTTGTGACAGACCAGGCTGGAATGTTGGGAGCACCAGCACCTGGGACACCTCTTTGGAGGATGCCTGCGTGGATTTTCACAGGATCCTAAATCCTTCTGCTTCTGCTGCTCCTCTAGGGTCTCTGCCCAGGAGTTTTCCTGCTTCCCTGTCATTCCTGCAGGAACTCATGGCCAAGCAGCTGAAAATCACAGACCATCCAGCTCAGGGTCCACCTGGAAAAACATGTCCTAGGTGAAGGACAGACCAACACCAAAGCAATAAGGAGTTGCTCTGGGCAATAAATGCTGCTCTGGGCAGCATCGTACAGTGCCTGGCACAGACCCACAGCAGTGGCAGTGGAGACAGCGGCACGCACTAACCCTGATCAATCCATGGGAAGGAAGGGTCAGGATTGTCCCTGATTTTCTTTGGAAGTGGCAGTTCTGGGTGTGGATTCTGAGCACCTGCACAGGACAAGACCTCGGGCTGCGTCAGCAGAGGCAGGCTCTGGGGTCACCTTTAGGGGGTGTGAGCAGAGGGTTTGCCGCAGGGCAGTCCCAGCCCCTCCGGGAGCGAGCAGAGGGTGCGGACCCGGCGGGACCAGCAGCCAGAGCCTTTCCGGCCATGCGCGCTTTTCCAGGAGCAGTCGCCTGGGCAACTGTGAGCGCGGAGCCAGGCGAGCCATCAGGACGGGAGCCATTGTGCTCGCTCAGGGAATGATTCCCAGCCCCTTTCCCGGGTCAGGGGGCTCCCTGGGTCACCCCATTTTGCCAGCCCAGAGGTGGGCAGCACATGGCCTTGCTTGGGGCTCCCTGGTCGTTCTAAATCACCCCTCCAGGGTGGGATAATGAGTGAAGGAGACCACAACCCCCCAGCAAGGAAAAGCTGCCAAATGCCATATGAACTGAGAGTAAAGGTGGCGGCCCAAACCAGCACCAAGCGCGGGGGATGAACCCAATTGCCAAACCCTCACCCCTGACCCTACACAGAGAGCAGGCGAGGTTTCCCTCTGCGCTGCTACCTGTAGTAACCATGGGTGTGCATGTGCGTGTATGTGTGCATGTGCACGCCTGGAGCAGCAAATGCTCCCCATCTCGCTGCATTTCTGCCTCCTTGTCTGTGTTTTGCTGTTGTTGCTGCCTGCCTGACACCTGCGTGCCCTGGATGAGCTGCTGCTTCGCTAATGAGCTGCAGCATCTCGCTCAGGGTCCTGCTCACCGTCGGAGCACAGGGACTCTCCAGGCTCATGTGCTTAGCTCAGCCCCACGGTTTCAATCCCTGCCAAGAGAAATGGAAGAATCTGGTGCAGCCAGGCCTGGAAAAAACAGCAAGGACGGTCTCCGGTTAACCCTTCCCGCGCTGCTCCTCTCTCCTGCCTTCCCACGCGCAGGGAACCCTCAGGCTTCACACCCCTCCTTCCCTCACCCCAGTCCATCCGCGTTTCCCTACCTCTGGGGAAAAAGCAGCTTTTCTCGTGAGATGGCCCAGAATACGCAAGGAGCGAGTATTCCCACGGCACTTGAATGCGTGCCCCCTTTGATGGTGGGAGGGCAAAGGGCAGAGATCTGGGAAAAGAAAAGAAAATCATTTAAAAAAAAAAAAAGAGGAGGGAGAGAGAAGACAGAGAGAGGAAAAAAAATTAAAGCAATTCAGGCAGGAGCTTTCCTCAACCTCTATAAAATACAGTTCACGTTTCCTGCGAGCCTGGGGCGCAGATCACATTCGACGTGAGGTGCTTTACCCAGCCCCGGTGTAAATTCCGGAGCCTCGCATCTGCATGGCGTGATGGGAAAAAGCTTAAGAGGGGCCCGGGGAGCTGCAGAGGAGGCGGCTGAGCCTATCTGGCTACCGCAGGGGCTGTCGATGCACAGACATTCCAAGGCTATTTGTGAAGGTGAAATGGTCTGTAAAGATTCCAGGACACCATGTGGCAGGATGGTTAGCAGGGCTTCTCCTCCGGTGTTTGCACAGCGCTGCCGGGCTGGAGGGAGGCTGTGTGCGCAGAATGCCTCGCGGTGATTAGAGCATCTGCAAATTTCAGCTTAATACGCGGCATAATGAGACACGGAATATTATTAGCCTGCAGCCATCCCCCCGCCCCAGCGGCGATCTGCAGCTCGAGCTGGTTTCACCTTCTCAGCGCGGTGCCCCGGGAGCCCCGGGGGAGGATGCTCACCCCGAGCCCGCGGGCAGCTCCCCGGCCATGCGGGACCGAGCTCCCGCGGCAGGCACGGAGGATTTGCACTTTGGCTTATGCAAAATGAGGCTGTGCCGTCCTCCCCCCTGGCTGTGCGCACCAGGCCCTGCTCCGCTGGCTTCTTCTGCAACACCCTGAGCCACAGCCACCCCACACAGGCTGCCACAGGGGCTGATCTGGCTTCTTCTGCAACACCCTGAGCCACAGCCACCCCACACAGGCTGCCACAGGGGCTGATCTGGCTTCTTCTGCAACACCCTGAGCCACAGCCACCCCACACAGGCTGCCACAGGGGCTGATCTGGCTTCTTCTGCAACACCCTGAGCCACAGCCACCCCACACAGGCTGCCACAGGGGCTGATCTGGCTTCTTCTGCAACACCCTGAGCCACAGCCACCCCACACAGGCTGCCAGAGGGCCTGCTCCCCATCAGCTCCCCATCCCAAAGCTTGGTTCACCTCCCCAGGCCGTGAGAGCCGATCTGGTGTGTGCCACCCACCAGGGCAAGAGGGCTCAGGCAGCGCCCGGGCTGCACAAGGAGCCGTGGCAGTGCTGGGAACCGAGTGTGGCTTTGTTTGACAGGGAGTGACACACACATGGGGTGACCCTTGGTAAGAAGGGATGTGTGGGGATGCTGGGCCTGCTGGCAGTGGGTGTGCACACAGGCCCACGCCAGCTGTGAGCTCTCCCCTCCATCCCACCGCCCGGCAGGACCCTGTAACCCCAGTTCACACAGGTCTTGCCGCACTGCCTAATGCCTCTTGTTTTCAGGCAGCCAGGAATGTCCCAAATATTGCCACTCTGAGATGGAGAGAGCTGCTGGGCAGTGGCAGAAGGTAATCTTGCCTAGTGCAGTAGGGGCTGGTGGGGCCCTGTGCTTGGTGTGAGGCTCAGGGAGATCCCTGGTGTGGGTCTGTGTTCAGACAGGAGCAGCCCAGTGGCTGCTCAGGATCTTGGGGCAGCACCAGCCCCGGCCCGGGGTGATGGTGAGAAGAGTGGGACCGTGGAGGGGTGTATGGGGAGCACAGGGTGGGCAACCCATGTGCCTGGCGAGTACATGCATGTGTGTGTTCACATGTACAGAGGTGCACTGGACGGGTGTGCGTGTGTGTGAGTGTGAGGGACAAAGGCTGTGTGTCTGTGTGAGCTGTGTGCAGGTGCGCCGTACCCTGGAACACACCCTGTGTGTGTGTGTGTGTGTGTGTGTGTGTGTGTGTGTGTTCACAGGCTGCGTGACAGTCAGTGCCCCTGTGGCAGGGACAGTGCAGGGCCCCGTGCAGGCTGCAGGCAGGTGTGACAGGGTATGTGTGGGGTGTGTGTGTGCTGAGGCTCTTACCACATGCAGACAGGCACCAGGTCCGACCCCTGCTCCACGGACTTGCAGGCACCAGGGACACGCGTGAGGCACAGGAGGTCACGTCCCTGGAGCTGCTTCCTTTTTCCTGGCAGTGACAGCACAGGACAGCGCTGGCTCTGCTGCCCCGGGGCTTCCCCCACGCAGCCTCTCCCTCCACCTTGTGCCGACCCACGCGGCTGCGTGACCTTGTTGCTGCCACTGAGCGGAACCTTCCCGAGTTTTGCCTGGGCTGTTTTTCAGCGACATCAGCTCCCCTGCCTGCTTCAAGGCTGGCATTTGCTGCCATAGGTATGACAGTGACATCTGCAACCAGGGGTGCCCCCCCTCTCCGAGATGCTTGGAGCCGCCTGAATCCCTGTCCCTCACACTCAGCTTTTACCCTGCCGCGGATAGATTTTCATAAAGCAAAGTCCAGGGAAAGCATCACCACAGCAGAGCTGTTCTGGACACTGTTAAACTAATGCTAACTGCCACCATGGTTAATCTGTACCAAGGTCAAATTCACAAATCGGCAGGTTAGCTTCAGTTCCAGACAGAAATTAGATCATCAATTAATTAAATCATCACTTTGATATAGAAAGAAAACTGGAGAGGACCCAGTCCTCGTAAATCCTGCGGAAGCCTCTGAGAAGGTGGCTCTGTATTTTATTTGGAAGAATTTGACTGAAGAAATTCAGATCCATAGTGTGATGGTGAGAACAACTTATCCCCCACTGCCCAAGCCGTAACCCCCGAGCTGAGCTGGGCACTGCTGTGTCCATCGTGTCCCCAGCAGATGTTACAGCTCAGCATTAACCTCTGCTTCAATAACCAGGGGTTTGAGGCTTCCCATATAGCAGAATTGACTGGTGACTATTTCAAGTTTCTTAGGACTTTGAAACCCAAACCCCACTTTAATTTTATGAGTAATTTTATGGGACAATCTTTAGGGCTGTGAAAGCTGGAAACTTCTCCTTCAGGTGCCTTGACCTTATGGCTGCTCATCTACCCATGCAGGAGCCCCTCTCCACTTTCATCTGATCACCCTTGAATTTAGAGCTATAAAAAGGATGGGCTGTCTCCCAGCTAATAAAAATAGGAAAAAAAGGGAGAGGCAAAGCCAAAGATAAAGGTGTTGTGAGCCCTCCCCTCGTGCAGTCTTTGGAACGTCCTGGAGCAGGGACTGGTGTCTGAATCAGCAACCAGATGGCGAAGTCCTTCAGGCACGGAGCTGCTCGCTGCTGGCTGCCCAGGGTGCTTGGGCTCGCACAGCCTGCTCACTCCCGTGTGGGATGGGATGCAGAGCTTGCAGCACGGGCAGTGCAGGGCTCCTGAGTCAGGGGCAGCTTCATAGGGTCTTCATCACTATGGGCTACATGTGGGCTAAAGGAAAACTGGGCTCCTGGCCTGAGTAACTCCTGAATTCCCAAGCTCCAGCCTTGCTGGGGTCTTGGGGCCTTCTCCCATGCAGTTTAGAGTGTGTGTCCATGTGTTTCTCCATGTACCTATGGGGAGAGGATGCTCAACTAGGAGAAAATGCAGATATGCTGCAAATGGAAGCAGGGCAAGTCTTGGCTCCAGCCACAAGGGAGGTTTAATCTGTTCTTCACCTTTCTAGAACCGATGTCCACATATCAGAGTGACTAAATTCACTGCCAGGTGCAGCATTACAGAACGGGGGCTTGTCCCCCTCTGGCAGCCTTCAGGACCTGGCACAGGCACCTCTGGGTCTTGCTTGCTCCCAGATAATCAGTTCCAGCATCATTTCCCCATCTCTGGCATCTGTGAGCAGACATAGATTGCATTCCTCAGTCTTTGCTCATCCTTTTCAGTTGACCCTGGCATTACATCCACTGACAAGTCACATCCACATCCAACTTCTCCTCCACCTGCCCAAGAAGGAACCCAAAAATGCAAAGGCTTCCTTGGCCCCAAATCTGCTCTCCACGGAGGGGCCCAGCAACGTCTCTGACAACAACCAGCAACGTGTCATTTGTTTTTATTACTCTAGGAGGGCAAGCTGCTGTGCGTGACCAAGGAAACCGAGAGCGGGCTGCCCTTGTGAACTTGCCGAGTGCCTGATGGAGATCGGGAGGAGAAGAGAGCTGGGGGAGTAGGAAAAACATTACTTCTCTCCTGCTTATTGGCCGAGGCAAGATTGATTGACTGTACCGGCGATAGCATAGCACGCGTCAAGGTAGGCACAAAATCGTGGTGAGCACTAGAAAACCACCAGCCGTGGGGATGAACTTAATGTGAGGGAAGACATATGGGGTGGGTGCTGGTTTTGTGTTGAGCTGGGGAGCGGCGTGGCTCCCTGCGGCAGGGAAGGGAGAGGAGATGAGCGTGACACGGAGCGCAGAGGCGTGTGATGGCACTGGCTGGTCACTTGATAGAGCAGGGCTGGCCTCATTCTGCCTCCCTTTTGATGCCTCCAGCATTTATAGCTAGTGCTAGAGAGAAAAGGACACTTCTAGGATGCAATTCACCTCCTCAAATCTGCCAAGAGGTGTGTCCAGAGGTTACTTCACAGGTGGAGGCTTCTTCCCTTGCCAGCTGAAGCCCTGCCCAGCAGACGAGATGCTCCCAGGCAAAGGACAGGCCTAGGAAAGGACCTGAAGAACAGGGGGGTGGCTGGGAGGCACATTAAGGACGGTGATGGGAAATGGGAAAACACCACGGTACTGGCTCGAAGCCTGAGCAAGTGGCTGGGGGTGGCCGTTGTCATATGGTGCCATGCACAGGCCAGCTGGAGGGATGGCAGAGGAAGAATCAAGGTAAGGGGTGGTGAAGAGAAGAGGAGCTGGAGGTGTTTTATGGTAACATAACGTCGGTTTGGTACCAACAGTTCAGTTTTGCGTGATGGTGATGGCTCCAGTGCTGTTTCCCGCTGACAGATATTCAAAACAGAGCCACTTCCATAAAGAACATGGAAATTATTTTTTTGATAATTTTTTCTTTAAAAAGCCTCAAAGATCTGCCTCGCAATTCACCTAAATCTGATGCTTTCAGCCTTCAATTTCCCAAAACGGAGGGGAAAAACATTCAGTTTGAGGGGGAAGGTTAATGAAGCAGCATTTCCCTGCTGCTGACCTCCACCGTCTGAATTTCACCACATCCGAGACCGAGCGCACAGCGAGGCAGCGGCGCAGGAAGAAGCTGGGGTGTTAAGGAGGCCAAGGGCGTCTGGGTGGTGGGAGGCTGGTCTGGGAGCTCCCTGCCGGGGCGAGGAGCGGCGTGAGCGGGGCCGGGGACCCGCGCGGCACAGCCGGTCCCCCTCCGCCTGCCTGCGCGCTGCTGGCCCCGCAGCTTCCTCTGGCAACGCCTTGCGCAGGCTATTTTTATGCTGTGTGAAAAAGCGAGTCCTTCTGCGAGCTGAGGGAATGCGGCGTGGAGAGGGAAAGTGAATTAGTGAAGGTCACAGGCGGAATGTCGCTCTGCGCGCGGAGCGGCTGGGGCAGAGCGCGGGGAGCTGAAGGGGATGGCGGGCGGTCTGGGAGACAGGCTGGGCTGGGTGGAAAATGGTTGTGGAGCGGCTCCACGTTCCACCTCTGCCTTCCCGGGGAACATCCCGGCGCCGTGGCCCTGCCAGCACGGGGGAGCGAGCTGGCTGCGCGCACCTCCTCCTGCGCTGCTCGCGGGTGTTGGTGGAGCATCAGCCGCTCCGCGGGCTGGAACCGGGGTTTACACACGGCATAAAAAGTAATGATCGCGCTCTCCCGCTAAATCACGCGCAGCCAGGCTGGAACTGGAAGCCGCTCCTGTCCACAGCGGCAAAAGGTTCGCACGAGGGAGAGCCCAAGTAGCTCCCGAAGGTGAGAAGCAGCCTTTTTTCCCCACTGGAATCATGAGGGGAGCAGTGCCCGGCACCACAGTCCCGGGGCATGGCCAAAAACCACAGCCATTTCTGTGGCATCCCTCTCCCCACGCTTTCCCCGCTTCCTCTAAAGCTACGGTTTTCCTGAGAACAGCAGGGAAAGGTGAACGCTGAAGATGCCCTGCCTGCACATCCCTGCTGGCAAATGGGAATTTGGGATCTGGACCACGCTTGGGCTTTCCTCGCTTGGTTCAGCCAAGTGAAAAGTTGGCCATGGTGCTCCTCCCCTTCGTGCGGGGTTTGGAGCAGGGATGGGAGCCCAGGAAAGGGGAAGTGCATCCCGCTGCTCCCGCTGCCACGCCGCGAGCGGCTCCGTCCCGCAGCGCATCGCGTCAGGGTACCGCGGGGAGCCGGCGTGCTCCCGGCAGCCTCCTGCTTCTGGGGGACGCTGGAGGCACAGTTCCCATCACTTTCCCATCTCGGAGCAGATTTATGAGCCTCCCAAAAGCTCTCCTGCAGCCCTCCAGGAAGGCTGGGGCTGGGGGCTGGCGGGGGGGGCCTGTTTGCGGGGAATTGTGAATCTACTTTCTTACACGGCTGCGTACCACTGTGCAACGGTAATCCCCTGAGCAGGGTGAAACGGAGGCCTAGCTACCATGACCTCCTCTGTAGGTTTCCATGGATACCATGTACTATAAATAAAAAAAGGAATTTCAAACCAGTTTTCAATCCTGCTTAGTGGGAATAGGAAACCTCTTTTGAATTTAGTTTCCTATCTCACCTTACGGGGGTTATTTTGCAGCCTGTTTGAAACAAATAATTACCCCTTCAGCCAGGAAATTACCACCAATCTTACCTATTTACTTCCAAACACTCGGCTAATTAGCACATTGGGGAGAGCTGCCTATTTGCACGCTGGAGATGGGAGGCTTAGTGTCTTTATTTTGGTGGTGCTGGGAGAAAGGACGCGGGGCCAAGGGTCAGCGAGGGGCGTCAGAGCCCTCCGAAGAAAAAAATAATAAAGAGAGCAGGAGAGCTGTAAAACTCGAAACGCCGAGATGCCGTGTGAATTAGCGTGCGAGAAGCCCCGGCAAAAAAGGGAATATTACATCTGCATCCTTTTGCAATGAATCAGAGTCATGCTGCAGATTTTGTCTGGCATACTGGGTCTCTGGAGGATAGAAAATAATTTGGTCGCAGCAGTGGGAGGTGTGTGTGCGTGGAGAAGGGAGTTGCTTTCCAACAGCCTGCTGTGGTGAGAACATGCCTGACACTTCATTCCTTTCCAGTTAATGCAGCGAGGCCGGGAGGAAACTTAACCCTCTAATTGCTAAAGTGTACCGGGGACTTGGGAAAGTCCTTGGAAAGCAAACGGGGCTCCCAGGGTTGGTCTCCCCCGGCCCGGCACTGCTGGCAGACAGCTGAGGGATTTGCCCAAATGGCGGGTGGTGGGGGCAGGGGAAATGCTAATTCGAAACAGGCGCTGGCGAGCGGGGCCGGAGGACAGAGAGGTTGTGTTTGTCAGACCTCTGGGCTGGCAATGGGCCGGCCAAGTCCAGTCCGTCACAATGCTGGGTCTGAGCCAGCTGGACACGTGGTGGCTCGCGGAGGGGTCTCACGGTCTGCAGTTCCCAAATGGTTCTGCCGCCCAAGCTCAGCGCTGTCGCTCCATGATCCCGGATCACCGGCACTGAAAAACCCAAGTGCTTTCCATTTCTTTCCATCACCACACCCGCGTTACGTCCCCCCACCTCCCTACACGGCTCCCGCTGCTGTGGCCACCCAGCACAGTCCTCATGGCATGGTCCTGGCAGGGGTGACCCACAGCTTCCAGTGGACAAGGGAGGGAGGGCAGGTGAAGGATCCGTGAGCACAGGCTGAGCAGCCCCATCCATCTGTGGCTGCCGGGGGTCTGCTCCCCACTGCCGTCCCTTGGTGGTCCTTGGGAGGCTGTTCCCAGCAGGCACAGCTCCGTGTGTGAATCAGCTACCAGGAGCACACCATCCCTTCTCCTCGCTCACCCCAGCAAGGGTGTCCCATAGAGCACAGGGCTGGGACTAAGAAAACATAAGCCCTTCACAACTGGGAAGGGAGGAGGAAGAGGAGGAGAAGGAGGAAGGGATGCACAAAGCACCCGGGGCTCAGCCAGAGCCTCGTGTGCAATGTGAGTAAGGTCTGCTCAAAGCTTGTCCATAATGTTTAATAGCACAGGGTGATCATGGGCATCTGACTTGGAGCCTGTTCGCTGCTGCCCTCCTAAAGCTCCTTATTAGCATTTCCAGGACATTGATGTTGTGCTCGGATATACGGGAAGGCACTCATAAGTTACAGAGCAGCAATATATCAACGTTAGAGAAGGGCCCATTTAAGCTTAATATCAGAGGCTGGGTTTTTCTGGAGTCAGGTGTCTCGTTCCCATTGAAATTCAACAGGAGTTGGAGTCTGCTCCCAGGGCTTCTCTGAAAGTCCCAGACTTAATTAGTATTTATCTTAATTAGGGGGATGTTACCTGCTCTGGGAACCTCATGCTATCTGCCGTATTCATCCCCACAGCACCCTGGGAAAGGGCTCCCAGCCCTTTTTGCAGTGGGGGACTGAGACACACGGTGGCTGCTGCTGCCAGCCTGCCACTCAGCAGGGAGCAGAAGACATCTTCTGGGGGGCTGAGAGGGTCACAGCACTGCCCCCCTCCCTTTCTGGGTCGTGTTCTCTTGGGAGACCAGGTTAGAACACGCGGGAGACCAGAGGGAGGTCGCTTGATGGGGTGCAGCAGGAGGATGCTGAGCCCCCCTCGCTGCCTGCTTGGCCTCGAGGGGCATTTTCGGGGGGACCTGGGTGGACACAGAGGTGGCCCAACCCTGGCTGTGCTCTGGAGCACCGCTGCTCGTTCACCATCTTCAGGCCAGGCCACAAATCGCAGGGTGGAGGATGGGAGGGTGGGGAAAGGAGAAAATCAGGGCGCTTTTTTTTTTTTTAAAAAAAACAAACAAAAAAAACAAACCCAAAGTTACCGGCTTGGGAAGAGCTTAGAAACCTGATCTGGTCTGAGCCATAAACAGCCAAGAAGGACAAGCCATGGGGCTCTCCTGGCAAGCGGAATCTCACCCACACCCTCCTGCAGAGGCGGGGAGAGGCAAACGAGTCCAAACAGCTCCGAGGTCCTCTTGGCATGGACTTCCCAAGGGCAGAGAAGCTGAAATCTGAGCCCCCGCCGCCTGCTCTGAACCCCTGCTGCTCCGCCGTGCTGGGAAGGATGGGGTTCCCCACCACGGTTTCCCTGTCCTCCCCTCCTGCCTGGCATGAGGGATGGGGTTAGGATTCCCAGCTGGGCTGGCAGCTTCAGGGAAGGGGTTTGGAACAGGAACAAGCCAGCTGTCCCCTGGCAGAGCCATCAAACAGGGTGACCTCCCCCGTGGTGCTCCGGTGGGTGGGATGCGAGGCCTCGGGGGCTGGCGGTGCCGTGCAATGGGGACCTCCGGGGTGCAGTGGGGACCTCCAGGGACATCCTGGGGGTGCTCGGGGTGTGCAGATGCAGCACGACCCAGGGATTAGGGCAGTGGGTGCGGACATGAAGAAAGAGAGGATGAGCATCCCCCTCCTCCCACTGGGAAAGCTGCCTCCAGGCAGAGCTGTGAGCCTGGGCAGGCTGTGCTGGCAGATATCTCCAGAGGATCCGTCTTGCCCACAGGGCTTTCGGCCAAGGGCTTTGTGGAGGAGATGGTGAAAGGCAGCAGGAAGCTCAAGGCTGGCCCACAGAGCATGCTGGGCATGGCACAGGCAGTGCTGATGTCTGGACAGAGGCAGGAGAAAAGGGACTCCAGAGAAGGGCAGGGGTGGGGCGAACCATCTGCAAACATCCACCACCAGTGGGACAAGGAGCAGGGAGCAGGTCTGCCGGGAGCAGGGACAGCAGGGACAGCAGGGACAGCAGGGACAGCGGCAGGCTGAGAGCTGCCACATCTGCTGCCAAGTGCCAGGTGAGTCAGCCTGCAGCTGACCTTAGGGACATTTTTGGTGGTCTGGTGACACGTGACTCTATCCATGGGTCAGGGAAGATGTCTGAGCTGGGCCTGACTGCTGTGGTGCTGAGCATTCAACTGCTCATCAGGAGCTCTGGGAAGGGACAGGAGGTGACATCTGTTGCCCCACTGGACCTGTGGTCAAGTCTTTCTCCAGCTCTCCTCCATTAACTGCATATCCTGGAGAGCAGGAATGGTTTTCCAGATTTGCTTGTGAACTGTAGGGCTGGAGTTTGAGAAAGGGTTGGGGTGGAAAGGTCTCTTGAAGGGAACAAAGCTGGCTTCATAATGAAGAGAAAGGAGGAATTAGTCACTGGGGGTGAATAGTCCCAAAACACAAAATATTGCAGAAATTCCTTCACTGACCAATTGGTTCAAGACTTTGAATGTTCGTATCTCCCTTCTCCACTCTTTTTTTCACTCACCCTGGGAGAAAAATGGCAAAAGTTTCATAAGGAAAGGGAAGCTCTCAGGAACTAAGGGTTGGTGTTGAATGGCCTGATGAAAATTCCTGGAAATGTCAACGTAGCAGAGCTGCAATTAGGAGCTGTATCCTCACAAATAACATGGAAAACTGTGAAAAGAGCATTCCTTCCAGGTCCCGGGGACACAGAAATACAACAGGTGGCACTGAATTTAATACTACCATTAAACGACCTCTTTTATTCAGCCAGGAGAAAGGTGGTGGCTGGAAAGACGGACGACTCCACCGTTCCATTCTCCTTCATGCAGAGCTACCATTACCTCGCTCGATATTTTATGGAAGGCTCGCCGGGCTGAGCCTGTAGGCTTCGAAATCATCGACAATGTGCTAATGTAAAGTTTCTTGAGCTTATGGAAGATTTTGAAGGCCTGGATTCCATGTGTTGAGACTGGCACCATATCAGAGGAACAGCTGAGTATATGGAGCAGGGAAGCTACGTGTAAGTTATCCAGCAAGGAGAGAATCCGCCTGGGGCTGCAATCCTGGGTGCTGTGATGGGGAGGGGAGGCAGCGGTCCCGGCTGGTCCTTCCTCACCATGCAGACAGGCTGGGGCTTTGCTCCACAAGAGCAAGATTATCCTGTTGGGTGGACATTGTCCTGGGCAGCTCTGTCCTGTTTATTGGCAGGCCAGGCAGTGATGCAGAGCTGGGGCTGTGTAGAGGCCAGGGTGAGATGTGCTGCGGTGGGAAGGAGGAACGTGTGTCTTCCCTGTGCTGTGGGACAGTGCTTTGACTGCCATCACAAGTGCCAGCCTGCAGAAGTGGCTCTGGGGCCACAGGGCAAGGGACAGGATATTTAGAAAATCTAATTTAAGCTTGGAAAGCACTTCCCTCCAAAGGAGATCATCTCTTCTCTAG
>VWPU01009023.1:0-33041 GCA_013398955.1 Callaeas wilsoni
AGTCTGGGTCACTGCAACAGACTGCCTTCAGCCCCGGCAGTGGAAGTCCTCTGCACTCAGCTTGCATCTTTCCCACCACGTTCAGGTCCACTCGGTTTTACAAGTGGCAGAGGAAATGGCAGTCATGGAACTGAGGTGTGTTAGGAACTGGATTTCCTCCTGCCTGCTTCCAGACTTCGTAAGTGGTTTTGGGCAACCCATAAAATCTCTCAGGGTGGGATTCAAAAGCCATTGAAGTTAGTCTGAAATAAGTTTTATAGGGGACATTTTGGCTCCTGTTCTTTCCCCATAAGGTGGGAATGTGCCTATGACGGCATAACAAAGAAAAAAAGCCACTATTTTTCCCAGGCATTGTAATATTGAATAAATAGATACATCTAAAAAAAAATTATACATTTATTGTACTTTATTCTGGTTCCCTGCCTTTATAAAAGGGTAGCTATATCTGGCTAATTGCTCAGGCATTTGACTCTCATGAATGTGATATTTCAGCATCTCATAAACATCAACATTTCTCAGACTATGTTGTTGGGGGTTTTTTTAGGGCTTCTAAAAGTGATTAGACTGACAGCATGGGCTAGTAACTGTCTTAGCACAGACAGACGAACTGCACATATCTCTTCCAATACACTTCACATCTGATGCTCTAGGCATGAATTTCTTAAATAGAAAACAGCAACTGTGAGGATCTGTCGACAAAACTTGAAGTGATGTTGTGGTAAACAACTGCCCTCCATGGCCTAACTGCCAAGTTGGCAATCTTAATTGGAACTATAACCGTACATAAATTCTTTAACCCACTGAACTTTATAAAGATGCTTCACAGACCTCTGTTCTGGACTTTGCTTAGGCATGTCATTTGTCTTTACATATTGATGTTTCCTAACAACTCACCGTGACGTTTTGAAAACCTCCTGAAGGCTTGTCATTGAAGACACGAGCCCCCACACTCCTTAAGCATGCTTGAAAAGTTCTGGTTAAGTTATAAACTTGTCACGAAATATAAAACTCTTGATGAGAGCTGTTTAAATGTTTCTGAAGTAAAGGGTGCCAAATGTTAAGTGCACGAAAATGCCAAAAAACTGAATTAGATGAGAAAGAAAAGGAGTACCGACTTGGAAGAGAGAGGCTAGGATTATCTTTGCAAGGTAGCAGAGGGAGTGCTTCATGGGGATTACACAAATTTAGTGTGGAGGAAAGATCAGAAGACAGAGATGGTCGTGCTTCCTGCAGCTCCCTGTTTGTGGTGAGATTTTGGGTGGAAGGACAGACAGAGGTTAACAAAAAAGCCATCACCTGGCTGGCACATAGGGCCACAATGATTTTAAAAAATCCCCAAATGGACAGGCTTCGTTTCAATTTCAGGAGGAAATCAAAAGGAACATCCCTGGCTCAGTGGTTAATCCCTAGCGGATTTCAATTTCCTGCCTTGGAGAGTCAGGGCATTAGGCTTCTTCAAAGGAGAATTTTAGCAGAAGTGAATGTGTTCTGTCCCAGCTTCATTCTTGACAATGGTGAAGCTTTTCTGGCTCTGTGCTGCAGATGTCAGCCCCTCTTCCCCCCTCAGAAAAGCCCCAAACCAAACATCCAATCCCCCAAACAATCAACAATTACTCTTTAGAAAAGACCTGACCCTGGAAATGTCAGTCTCCTGATGTTCAGAGTTACAGATCCCAGGCGGCAGGACCTTCCCTCAGGATGTGTCTGGCACCATCACTGGACAATGCTGACAACTGCCCAAGAGTAAGCCCCACCCTGATGCTCCAGGATGCATTTTACATACAGACACACACATGTAACTTCTAGCAACTCTAAGCCCCCCAAAAATCAACAATAATAAGCTCTTTGCATATTGAAGGTACTTACTAACACTGTGGCCATGTTTAACAGGTGCCAATGAGGAAGCATTTTAAAATATCCAGGTCACTGAGGAGCCTAAATTTTAAATTGAATAAGGGTGCTTGAAAGGCCACCCCTACATCAGTCAGTCATTTAGCAAATGATACTGGCAAAGAAGCTGAAAATAAAAAACTTCTCCTCATTGAAAGAAGCAACCGGAATCCTTTTCAGTTTTATCCTTGAGAATTAGTTTAGATGCCATTCTCCCTGTCTTTTACTGAAATCCCAGACTTTAAAGGAATACTTAGCAGTACTAATTCATTGCTAAGTGACAATGGAATTCCTCTGTAATTGCATGTTACATGCATCCACATTGATACAAGATAATTTCATTAGGTCTGTTATTACGATGAATACCAAATACAAAACGTGGGTCCAGAGATCATTTTCCTAATCAGAAGTATCAGACCCCAGGAACCTTCAGAGAATAGGGCTATTAAAATGTAAATAGTTTCTTTGAAATTTAAATTGCCATTTTCAAAACCAGATGTTCCTCTTGATCATTCCCTGCATAGATTTCCAAAAATTCTACTCATGATGGCTAACTGAAAATTAACTGGATATTAGCCTCAGAAACTCTTCGTACAACAGTTTCATTAGAAAACACAGCTACATTTTATCAGCATCTTTGATGAGGTGGCATAAAACTAAAACCATAAATTTTATTATAATGCATGCACATTTCTCTCAACCAGCCTAAAACCACATGCTGTGATAGGGCAGAAAAACATCTGGTATGACCTAAAAGCCCTTTAGGACAAACTGGGCAGAAAACTGTGTGCCCGATAGTTTAACACCAACTTTAAAACCACAGAGTTGAAAGCTGCACAGTATCAACATTGTTCATCTCTTCGGTGAGATGGGAGAAGTCAGGAGGAAAACTTCCATTGCCACAGGAGAGAGAGGGCCCAAGTTCCGCCTTCTGGGGTCAGCAGTAGGTTCCAGCAGGAACAATGGCATCAATGTACAAATGGCAGGTAGCTCACTCCTGGAAGCAGGTATTCTCCAGCTGAAGAGAGCAGTGGATGGGAAGGCTGTGCCACAGACTGTGTACAAACAGCTGGTGCTAAAAATCCAAACCAAGGAGCTTTTTTTAAGATGTGCCCCAAGAATCTAAAGCCTGTCGCAATAATTCTGTAGGTCACACTAAGACATGATTCTGGCTCCCTGTTGCTTTTAGTCCATTATGTGTGTTATTTAATATCATCTGCAGAGCAATAGTTCTTTCAAGTTTTGCTTTTGTTCAGCACTGCTTTTCCTCAGACATCAGTAATTACAACCTCTGAAAGCACTTCATCAAGGGTAACTTTTTATTGCTTAGCTTCCCCATCAGTGGAAGAACTGAGCTCCCAGTGACCTTTGGTCTGATCCTCAACATTCCTGCTTCTTACAGCATGGGCACTTCTGGAAATTAGTCTTTAACTGTGCCTATAGATAATATTTGCTTTAAAGGAGAAAGCTTTGATATGGGTCCACAATCAGCAGTTTTCTGTGCCTTAAAAACAACTTGAACCCCAGTCTCCATGGTAACAGATACCACCAGTGAGCCCTAGCAAATCTTGGTTATTTTTATGGAGAAGATGAACAAGGAAACCATAAGGTTTCTATGAAATCTCTCAGTACTGCCAGAGTCTTACTTGTTCTTTAATCCTCAGTTAATGGTGTGCACTAAAGGGTTCCATGCCTACACGTGGCCATGTCTGACATTATCCCTCCTGTACTTTCATTACAGTGCCAGAAAGCTACGAAAATTCCTTCAAACCTTTTATGCCATTAAAAACTGATCAAGACACACATCTGACTCCACTCAGTATATTATAGAGTGCCTTCTCAATGTAGAATAAAAACCTCTGACTTGTTAGAGTTTATGGCAATTTGCTGTCCCATGAGTTCTCATTTCATGGAAGTCCTTCAGGAAAAAAATTCTGGCATGTGACAAAGTTTTCTCACGTGTGTCAAAGACACTCAGGTTAGCCCATGAAAACACTGTGAAGATTAATTTTTTTTTTTTTTAACAACTACTGACACTCTCATGGCTGAATCATTGAAGCAGTTGTGAGTATGGTCCCCAAATTTTACGGGGGAGCCTTTCTACCACCACGGCTTTCCAGCTGGAAAAGAACCACCATCAGGGCACCAGTGTAGGCTCTCATCACTCTGAGGAGCTGCAGTACAAGGCACAGTTGGCTCAGATTTCAGGTAGAGATTAAGCAGGTTTCTGAGCTGCAATCCAAACCTTTTTTTTACTCCACAGAACTCTGTAGCAGAATGCACTACTGTTTCTTTTGTTTCTTTCATTTTCTTTTGAGCCTTTAAAAATGCAGATACTGTCAGTGCTTTAGAAAGCCCAGACTATAAATGAAAGTTTTAGTTAGAAGAACATATGTTCTCATTTGGTTTTAACTGTATATACGATCAGTAACTGCAGGGTAAAATTTAATCAAGAATTATATTGCTATGTCTAAAATCTCATGATCCAGCTTAGCCCCAGCCAAACAGAGCAAATGTTAAACAGCCCCTACATGCCTTGAAGTCCTGTCCGGCTAAGTGGCACCTCAGCAATTTCTCCAGAATCAGTAAATACAGGGTACAGCTCTTTGTTTGCCACTGCAGTATTTCCTGCTGTTTTTAAAGTACCTGTCTCTTCGAAAGCAGCACGAGTGGGGCTCAGATATTCAGTTCCCTCTCCCAGGCAGGGATCCTTGCAGTACCACTCTTCTTTCAAGCCATCTCCCCACAGAACAGCCCGTGGTTACATTGCCAAAGGCAGGAGGAGGCACAGGATGAATCTACCCATCTAATGTTTGCCCTCGGGAAGAAATACGATGATCCAAACTCTACAAAACCATTAATTCTCAATTTGAGATCTCCAGCACGAGTTTAAGAAAGGCTCTCAGACTGTGCTACATAATTTATATGGTATTCACAGGCAGAATTCTCTGCATAAAGTTCTTGGCTTGAAAAGTACCGGAACAAATCCTAAGGAAATAAACTCGAAATTGAGAGACACTGGGACTAACTACTTGGGGGGCCTTTCCAGACTGCCTGAGGCATTAAGAACTCAGAGATCTTTGAACATTTATTTAAGACAGAAAAACAAAAAAATATTTAAAAAAAAAAGAAAAAAATGAAAAGAAGAAAGAAATCCAGTGATCTGTTTAATACTTGACTCACTTTGGAAAGAGCAGCAGAAACAAACAGGAACTCACAAAAAACATAAAAGGACCAAGAAGATTTAAGCAGTCTCTCCAATACTTTGTCTGTTGCATTCAATTAGTCTGTAAGTTCTCAAAGGTAAATCCCTTTCCTCACCACACATCTGTGCAGCTCTCAGTATTGTCTGGGCTCCATCCCACTGGCAGTCATCAGGCTTGGATGGAACACAACTGAATAATGGCAATCTTCAGCTTGGACTAATGGAGAGAAGCACAAGAAAGAGACATTATCTCCACATTCCCACTTTTGGCAAAAACTCAGTTTTCTTCTGCTTCCATGTTAACAAGTAGGTTCTATTATTTCTTACTTTCTTTTTAAAAGCTTGAAACTCAGCCACCAAGGGTATGCAAGAAAGATGCACTGATGAATGTCTTCCAGATTGGCAGCCAGAGAAGAGAAGATACAAAATATATTGCTTAAATAAATACTTATTAAAAAAGCCTTCGGTTGGTAAATTGAAATGTTTGGGTAAGGGCTGTCATATCTGCCCTAAATCCATTTCTATGATAGGCAACACTAGTCTTTCTGATTTGAATTCAGTTAATGATAATCCACAAGATTTTTAATCTAAGTGCCTCATTCATCATTTCTAGGCTACCTGAAGGTGCAGTCAAAAGCAGAGAAGCCATTAAAGCAGCTGTGTTCTGTATTGTCCTTTTAATGTACACTCAGTTCATTAACTTTGATTGGTGCCCTAGCGTGGGTCAGCTTCAAAACTATTAACATTGCAACCCTTTTCCTAACGTGCACCAGGACCCATCAGTCACGTTATGCCACTTTTTACAAAATAAAGATTTATGCCTTTGCACGTACTGCTTGTTTTTCAATCCCTTCCTTTGCTCCGCTCTTTTGTTAAGCGCACAGAAGGATCTGCCGAGGTCTGGCACAGTAAACAGAGAATATCCTCCTGCGGCGACCACAAGAAAGAACAAGCATTTATTTCACCTGGTTTTAACAGGCAGTTTTTTCTTGGACTCTCCAGAAAAATCATAAGAGAGAAACCACACTGAGCAGTGACAAGCTGGCTTAATTATTGGATGGGCTCTACTGATCTGCTTGCAAAGGTCTCACTACTACTGAGTCTAGAAATCCTCCCTCACGTGTATTTGGACTATCCAGAATATCAATTCTGCTGTCTTCTCATAACATTTTTCAAACCATTCCAATATAGCACTTCGTCTTCACCCAGTTAAACATGATTCAATTTGTGCCTACCTTTTAGGTGAGTATTTCTAGTAAGTTTGTTTGCGATGGACATTAAACAAATGAAAAATATAAATAAAGCCCCAGTACAACAGAATCTTACTATTTTCTACTCACTGGATTGGACAACTTGGTTTTTGCCTTTGCACTTCTGGTTTTTGTTTCTATGTATTTATTGCCTTTAGAGCACAGATTTTATTGCGCTTCGTCTAACGCCAATGCTCTAATTTTCAGGAAAACACCTCAGCAACTTATCTGAAGAGCTCATATTTGTGCCAGCAACAAACAGAAATATGAATGAATGAAAGCCAGAAGCAACATGGCCCTAACTCCTTTGGATAATTAAGGAGTATTTTCAACTGCATGCATTCAAAAGTGGTTGCATGGAGAGCAGTTTAAAGCCTGACATAGGCACCTTGGGACTGGTAGGGAGGTCCTGGTAAAGGTACTGAAAATCCTCCTGTGAGACAGACGAGGCCAGCCGAGGTTAACGAAGTGGAGAGTTGCCAGGATGAACCACACGTACTCATAGAGTTATTGGTGGAACTCTGTTTATTGATTATTATAGGCCAGGCTATATACATTAGTCAGCTTGTTCACGAGCCACTTAGCAACTTAGGATTGGATAATAGCTGTTATCACGTGTATAATAGTCAATATGGATTGTCTATAGCTAAACAATCATGCTTTTTCTCTGTTCTTTTCTTGTGGTTACATGCTCCTGTTTTCCCATCCTGTCTTCCCATCTTGTTACTTTCCTACCAGTGACTTTGTTTCTTCTTTCTTGCTTATTAAGGATAATCAGGGCTGCTGAGGCCTGGGTTGTGCACATCCCAATGAGCAGCTCCCGTGAGAAACTGCTCTCAGTATCCATTTTCTCTGAGAAACTGCTCAACAATTACTGAAACCTGGGTTGTGCACGTAGCTTAGCTCTGCATGTCCTTGCTCAGAGAGCCATTCTTCTACATAACGAAGCAACGGGACCTGCACAGGTCACCATGTGTGAGTGTTGGAGAGTTCCCTCTGCCCCATTAAAGTCACTCGAAGATGAAGTGTGCTCCTGCTTCCATGCATAACACTTTTCCAAATGCTGCAATTTGAACTGCTGCAGCTGAAGTGGCTCAAAATAAAGTACCAATTTTTAACAACACTTTATTTCATATTCTACCATGTTAAACAATCCCTTCTCATGGCTTGAGCCAAGAATTAGGAACATTAAAACCAAACCTATCCAGTGGCCAATTCTCAGCACATTCTAGGATACAAACTTTTTTCAACTGAAGTTTTTAAGAAACAGTTGGTCATTTAGAGACAGTATAGATTCAATTGCACTTACAAGCAAAGAACTCAGACACCTAGAGACCTGAGCTCATGCTCAGATAATTGCAGGTTCCAGAAAATTTGCAGGGGTGTAAGCAGATGGCCATGTCTCAGGCTCCCTCTGGCTACTCCAGTTTTATTCATGTAAAGCTTTATCACACAATTAAAAACACATACATGAGGCCTTTCACTTGCCAGGTATATATTTAGGCAAGGACAAAGCAAGGTCGATAAGAACAAAGAGATTTTGAAAAGAGATAACAGGGCAGGTTGAATGTCTACTGCGCAATAAAGGGTGACAAAAACCTCCCAGATTTCTGAGACTGAAAGGACACACACAAACCATATTCCCTGCCACCTGCTCATAACAGCACACAGAGGAAACGGGGTCAGGAGTCAGCACACCTTGACAACACCAGCTTTTAATGCCTCAAAGGAGCAGGCTGTTCTTTGGCTTCCCTTTTACAGCAAATGCTCTGCCAAAGACTGGCTTCATAATTATCCTGCATTCATGGGTTTTTCTCCTCTCTGACTACACACAGAAAACTGGCTGTTGATTAGAACTTTATTCAGGCATCCCTTGGTATCCAGCTCATCTGAAGCATGAGAAGGTAATTTAATTTTCACTCTTCTAGTCCCACTAGCTACACTCTGGGGGACAATAGAAAAGGAAGCAGTCTGTGGGTCTCAGCTATTCTCCTTATTAGCTTAGTGACACAAAAAAAAGAGATGAACTGTCAATGAATGCTGCCTTTCCCAAGCCGATTCTCTTCAGTTTATGTTTTCTGTACACCCAGGAGACTTTAATTTCAATTGGTTAGGAGTTTCTCACATTGAATATGCCACCTCATAGTGCAAAAGTAGCAGTAACACAGCAGCACAGCTTGTCTCTAAAATATCCCAGCCTTTCTTTATCCAATGATTGGTTAAAGGAGTCATAAACCCTTGTTTTCACCAGAAGAAAAATAGCTCATTTAGTAATGAGATGGAGGGAAATGCCACCAAAACTAGACCTTACGAGATGCTAGATTAAACTCATTTTGCAGAGAGAGGACTTGACAAAAGGGTCCTGGATTCACACAGAAGACAGACAGCAGATATCTCACTTCTCTGAACGACAGGAGGTAATGGTTAAAGAGGGTAAGGGGCCCCAGCACCAAGGCTACAAAACTTCTGCTTTCATTTATGTTCGACAGTGAGTGAAGAACATTTTGCCTGTCAAGTCATTCAGCAAATCCACTCCTTGTGGACATAAAAAAAGAGAACTGGCTTTGCTGCCAATGGAATAAAAGTGGTGTTTGCTAAAAGAGAAGCTCAGAATTGGGTAAGCCTTTCCCTGTGTTCAACAATCCCAGTGTTCATGTTTCCTGCTAAATCCTACTATATTCCAGTTCTGTACTTAAAACTGTTTTTTCCATTCTCAGAAAGTTTGAAAGATGTTTGTTTCAAACTGCTGAGCCAAGCCCCTGAGACAAAGTTCGGGTTTTTGAAAGGTCTTTAAACTTGCGAAAACTCTCTCAGAAAGGCATCAGGTATCAGGTCACTGCTTGATTGATGCAAATTGTGCTAATCTCACTCTGCAAAATTGCTGCAGTGTCTTCAGAAGGTGCATTACAGTCTGTGATTACAGAAACTGAACTCTGTTTTGGTGCCTTCTGGGTTTCAAGTACTGACTGACAAGACCATGCAGGTAAATATTAATCAGCAGAAAGCAACTGCTGTTGAAGTGCTCTTGACTTAAGATGTAGATAACAACTGAGGTGACAAATCTGATGTTTACTGAAAATGAGAATTGTGCATGTTTATAGAAGTGTCAGAGACGACTCCATAATAACAGTGGCTTGAAATGGAGTTTATATTTGTTTCAACTTTCAGAAGTCAGCTCAGGAACTTCAGGCAGCACATGAAAGGGAAGTATGACTAAAAGGGAATAAACTGAGACCTTCTAAAAGTACCTGCAGGATGACCTCATATAACTGCATTATGATTTTTAAGCCACACCTTCAACTGAGAGTTGCCCATTACTAATGAAATCAATATTATTAAGTTTGGTTCACCTTACCTCAAAATTTGTCCCTGCTTTGGAAAATAAACCATGACAAATTCACCACTCTGCATAGTAATTGAATAATTAGCTAATTAGCATGAAAGCAGATATCCAGTGATGTACGCCTGTGCAATCACTAGCAGCAAGCATTTCCTGATACGAGTGACTGAAAGAAATTCCAGTTTGATAAATAAAATAAAAGCAACTTTCTTTCCCCTTTCAAGAGACTGAGCACGAACAGATTTCAGAAAAAAATCAGCAGTGATTAACCTAAAATAAGATGCCTGTTCAAAAAGATTAGCTTAAACATGTGACGATGAGGAAGTTAATTTCCTGAAATTTATAGGTTCTTGTAAAACCTATAGATGCACATCATGAATTAGATTAACTTTATTTTAAAGTGATATTGTGCAGAACGAAGGAGCTGTAGTTCTCTAATATCTTTTGGGCTTGCTGCTTAGTATTAAACAGGTTTTATGGGCAGAAAAAAGAGCCCACTAATTTAACGTCTAGTCACTCACCTTGTCTTTGGTGACTGTTTAATATAAAGTGTATTAATAACATTATTAAAAACATCCAGTGACAAAGAAGTGGACTCCCATGTTTTAATTTCCCTTTCTAGCTACAAATTATGGCAGCTACCAGTTGGCTGGCTTCCCATAAGCTAAAATCTTCTATTACTCATACCTGCTCCCCAGGAAGCATGCTGCCTAAATTTACATTTTATCGACTCCCCAGGAGGTTTGATATTGTTTGTAAAAAATGCAGAGCACAACTTCTGAATGAGACAGACCCCCCTAGACCAAGCACTCACCCTCTTTTCTGCAGTGACCACTGTTGCAAGATTCTGGGAACTGCAACACAGCTCTTTATAAAGGTATACATAAGACATATTTTGTGCTGGCTTTCTTTGCTGAATCTTGCCCTGTATCCAGCCCTAATGTATTTATTAGGCATCAGCTGCAAACTTTAGATAATGAACATCTGTAAATCTTTAATGACGTACCTCAGAATACTGGAACTTGGCAGCTTTTTTGGATTATGTATCACTTCTACTTATCCCCTTAACTGGCATGGATTCTGTAAAGGCACTGTAAAGGCCAGAAAAGCAGCTCGGGTCCCAGGTGTCTGCAGTGACAGTCTGAGCACCAGTGCCTGGCAATCCTGCAGACCAGGTGTGCATCCCTGATGAAATCAGTGACACTTCTGCTGCTGATTTCAGTGAGATCAAGATTTCCTACTAGTGGTGGCTAACACGATTTAAGCTCTGGGAAGGTTCTGAGCTATCATGTGGCTTAGCAAGCTGCTTTGATAGATGGTCACCACAGCAACTCCTCAGCTGGAGGCAGATGGGTTAAGATTCTCCCTCCCCTTGGGGCAATTTGGGAGTCCTTTTTAACCATGCACTACTGTTCCTCTGAGCATGGGACAGCCTAAGCTGAGCTAAGAAAGCCTGCAGCCTAAAGCTCCTAGCACACCTGCACTTAAGAGCACATCTCCCAGCTTTGCTCTGCCCTGGAGGACTACATATTTTTGGAAAGGTGGGACGAGTTGTAAGACTGATATAAAAAGTGGATTCCATATCCCTGTCATTTATGCAAAATCCCTAAAAGTTTGTATTACAATTCCCACTCTGGAATGCATTTTGTGCTTGGCACCTTTTAAGAACATAAAAAGCCAAGCTTTGGGAATTTTACAAGCTAGAAAGATGAGACAATGTACAAGCAAGCAGAGAGTCAGTGAGAGGTAATGGCATTTGTCTAGGTCACCCAATCCCTCAGTGCAGATGATGAAAGAAAACAGAAATTGTATCAGACCCACCTGATACTGATCTTCAGGCTAGTCCAGAGCCGTTCAATATTCCACTGAAGACATAGTGCTGGGGACACCACTCCTTCAACTTCCTAACTTCAGGAATTTAAGAAATATTACCCTTTATACACAAAATCCTGTAAGATAATTCTCCAAGGTTTAAAAAAATCCTCTAAGAGGGAAAATTGTAAAGATCTATCACAGCAGAAAACCTTGTCAGATTAATGAGATACCTCTGTCTGTAATACAGTCAGGGATTTCAGCTGGATCACTTTAATTGCCATTAAATGAAATCATCAGCTTGCTCTCTACTCCAGACTGTATGGCAAGCCTGACAATGAATATATTCCCACTGAGGAAAGCAAATGACAATATAAGGACAGAATGGAACAAAGTAATTTCCATTGCAAGAACTATTTCCCAGCCTGAGAAATCACCAGCTCTGTACTAAACAGAGATGATTACCAAGTGCAATGTGTGCTCTTCTGTATTGGCCTTCCAGGAATTTTCGCTGCAGACAGATGTGTTGCCAAGAGATTTATGCTATCTGAACACGACAGCAGACCCATATTTGGGATGATATTTGGGATAGTATGGGTTAAAACCCATAGTATTTAAGGATTATTTGTAATTTTATATTTACTTAGATATATCAAATATTAAGTGGAATTTTATGAAGAAAAGATTCAACATTTGGACAGAATATGCAGTATCTGACATCACAGTAAACTGCACGCTAAAGATGGAAGTTCTGTGATAATATTCCTCACCTTTCCAGCCCACATGCTTCATTGCATTCTCATTCAGCACTTGGTGTGGCATTGATGCTAACTGAAGTGAAGTTCTCAGTCATGACAACCGAAGACAGTCTTGTAACTAGAGAGCAAATTTGGGTCCAAATTGCGCCCAAGTCAAACGAAGACCATGGAGATTCAGTCTTAAGAACTTTCTTAACAGGTTTCAAATTTTCAAATTAGATGTGACTTGTCTTTGCCACTGATTGACTTTGGCACATGGCAGCTGACAGCAAGGCACATCAACCCAGATTTTCAGAACCTGAGGCAGAGACTTCTGTGCTCCATCTGCAATTCCCAAAATCACATATAAAGTCCAGGAAAAGTCTACTAGTAAAATACTTTTTACCCTAAATTCCAAGTTATACTTCTGTATCTTTTTAGAAACATTCAGATCTGATCAGATCCCACAGGACAGATGTATTTCCATGCTAGTTTTTAGAGACCTAGTGAACTTCTAACACAAATTAGATCAGCAGATTTGGCATAAACGTTGCAGCAGACAAAATTTTTTAGTGAAAAACAAGCAAAAAAAAAAAGTCTCAAACCTTTTTATAAAATATGGGTTAGAGCAGTCACAGACACTTCCTATGCTTCCAAACAGCCAGATCATTGCAAAGAAAAGGTGAACTGAGGACAACTGTGCTAGAAACTGTTCCATCTGGAGTAAAAAGGAGATTTTTCTGGACAAAATGTACACCTGACTCTCCACACCTACTGGACACTATAATTTTCTCACCTGAACAAACAACAGTTTCCAGAGACAGTGAATGGACTGAGGCCTGGAGCAGCTGAACTGCTTAATGGAGACATCATCAGTTCATTATTCTTTGATTATCTGTGCACATTTTTAATGGAAGCTGTAGATTCAAATGAACTGCCTGGCAAACCAGTCTGAAACCACCTCCCCCCCACCCCGAGAAATCACCTGGGTGAACGCAGATCACGAATGCAGCCTGAGTCCTGGGACACCACCAGCCCTGAGCACAACCACAGCACATCACCAGCCATTCCCTAACTGTCACAGGGCTTTCTCCAAAACAAGCTTGTGCTCATTGCACTCGCCCTCAGGGAAATACTGCAGCCCAGACACGGAGGTGCTCTCGAGAATTCAGGACGTGCCTTGCACAGCCAGGAGCAGTCTCAGTGTCTCATTTAACTTTGGAGAGATGCTTTGGGCTGATGCAGAGGGGCGAGGCCTCAGAGAGCAGAGCAGTGCAGCTCCTGCCATTCTGTCCTACTCCCTCCATTCCAGTGTGACAGAGGGTTGGATATGGGGCAGCAGAGATGTCTCCTGCATCCTGCCATTTGTACCTATGATGCCTTGTAGAGGCTGCCCTGGAGCAGAGGCTGGACAGAGTGAAAGGATAAAGGGCAGGGGTTTATTGAAAGGCCTTCACAGGGCACACCTTGGGCAGTGCAGGAGCCTCACAGAGACTGCACCCAGGATGGACACAGCCACACGTTTTTGGGACAGATAGAAGTTTTGTCCATTTGCATATCAGAGGTTAATTGTCCAATTCCAGCTTCAGGCAGTGCAGTCCCATTCTCTGAGTTTGCTCCCTCCCAACTCACTTTTGTTTCCATTTCTCGGGGCCTGAGACAGTGAGGTGTCCTTGATTCTCAGGCCTGGAGAGGAATTGTTGTGTCTGACCAAAATGGGAAAAGCAGTAGCTAACACTCTGTATGGAGCTCAGAGTTACACACTAAAGAACTGCAGGATTACAAATAGATGAAAATATAGAAGCTAAAATCCTAAGGCATCACCTAACACAAACAAGAAAGAACCAATCTGCTTGAAAAGAAGATGCTTAGCTTCTCCATCTATCTGAAGATACTCTGGACTTATCCTACTGATAATATATATATTCTCCTGGAAGGATTACATTCATATGATTCTCCAAAACTCATGAATATGGTGGAACCTGTGGGTTCTTTAAGGCACTCCCTTGCTCCAGACAATATTTCATTAGCTCCAGCTGAAGGTGGGTCGGTAAGCCATCTCACCTGGAGAGCTCAGCTAACAAGCAGGCTACATCTACTAAGAGGCAACTTCACAATCATTTATGTAGTAGTCTTGTTATTCCATATAAAGCAAACCTAGAGAAAACAGCATTGCAGTGATTTTAAATCAGTGATCTTCGGTATGGCAAAAGCTTTAATGGCAGGCAGTGCTGAAAGAGTTGAAGAAATAACAAGGGCTTTGGTTTGCAGTTTACTGTTCCATATTTCAGACTTGACAGTCTGCAGAGATAAGAAAACAGAAAAGAAAGTAAATGTGAACAAAAAGCTCAGAGAAAACTTAACTTCCATCTTTCTTTCAACGAGATTAACACCCAATAACAGGCAAGTTAAATATGCTTTCCCAAAAGAAGAATCTGTATCTTGCTGCAGGCAAATAGTCAGTGGGAATGGAATCACTTAGAAGATTAGGGATTGTTTGGCTTTAAGGCTTTCTGTGCCTTGTTAGTCTTCTCCTGTGATGGTCTGCTGTCAACACAAAACTCATTCCGAGCCCTTATGACACAGTTGTTTGTTTCTTATATCTTCTTTGTTCACCAGCAGTCTCAGCATCAGCAGCATACATAAATAATACATAAATAATGTTACAGACTTTCCATTTCCCTTGAAATACATGAGCTGTAAGATTTCATATACTTTTTAGCTGGTGGCATTCAGTACAGCAGCTGATACATAAACACAAAGAAATATTCCAAATACAATCAGAAACTACGTTGTTAATGCAAAACAAATGTAAACATCTTTAAGGGCAATTTACTATTCATAATGCTGAGGGGCACCCGAACAGTCAGAAAATGCAAGCCACGAAAGCTGCAGTAAAAATCATGAGCTCTTATTTTGATCTATTCAGACTGTGAAATTCCTGATTTTAAATGAACAATTCCATGCTATCATGCTTCTAAAAAATTTAAAAATCAATGATGTGGATCGAATGCTTTTAACCAAAGGAAAAAATAAAACCGCTTCTGAGATTTGGTAGCTCATCAGAAAAGGTCAAGCGTTCCATGCAAATAAAAAAAAATTATAAAGACACCTTCTACCAGTCCCTAAGCTATTAAAATTTAAAAATAATGAAGCAGGGCAAGTTTTTGCCTTCCTTATCAATGTTCAATTTTGTTAAAACCTTTGTGTTGTCCTGGTTACTGCAACTGTGGGCTTCAATCTGGCTCCTTGCAGCTGTCCCCATTAAAACATTAAAAAAATCCTGCCTGCTTTGATTTATAGCTTGTTCTAAGCTTAGTGAACTAAACTCATCAAGTCTTGTATCAGCTGACAAATTTTAGAGGTCTCATTTTATACTGTCTTTAAGCCCAAGGTATAAGCTTCGTTTTTCTTCGGTTGCTGGATTTTCAGCCAGAAAAATCCATGTACCTCCTTTGTAGTCAGTATAGCTCAGCCTGTTCATCTTTGCCACCCGAAGCCACCTCACTACACACCTAAAACAGCAAAAATTCTCTCCCTACCACTGCACTTGACCTGAGCTTAGGAAGGATAAGGTTAACTTCAAGGCATTAGCAGAATCAGTGACTCCTAAGGGAAAGACACACTCCCAAGTCACCCTCACAGCTGAATCTCTACAGACTGGGCATACAACAAATACCTCTGTCCGTGCTGCTGAGCCCAGCACCAACAATGTACAAAATCAGAACCATGTTCTGTATCCCGTACTCAATCCCATACACACTATCGCAGGAACATTTAGGTTGGAGAAGACCTCCAAGGGCACCGAGTCCAGCCTCTGACTGATCACCACGTTGTCAACCTGAACGTGCCACTGAGTGCCATGTCCAGCCGTTTCTTGAACACCTCCAGGGGTGGTGACACCACCAGCTCCCTGGGCAGCCCGTTCCAATGTTTAACAACAGCTTCTGTGAAGAAATTTCTATCCCGTAGTGTGGTAAGCCCATAATAAATATTCTGCTGCAGATGATTCTCCTCAGGATTCTCTAGGAAGAGGAGAAGGCTGATTTGTCTGCCAGGTGCTGCCAATGTACTGCCTCATCCAGCCCAAGCGAGAGGGACTGGAGACCAGTGCATATGACAGGTGGAGGTGTCTCTCAGGCTGCTGGGACACTTGCCCTCTCCCTCCCGTGGTGCTTCTGAGCTCATCCAACACAAACGCCTTCCTAGGCCTGGTTCCAAACCACCTGCATCAAGAGCAGGTTTGTCTTCGAGTCCAGGTGTTGGCATCGGTGCAGCCCAGAGCGCGCTGAGGGACACCAACAGCCAGGAGCCAAGGACCTCACTTCCCAGCCCCTCCACAAGCACACGCACACCGAGGGACGGGACCCGCAGAGGTGCTCTGGAGACTCATCAAGGGAGTTTTGGGTTTGATGTGCAGCAGAAAATTCCATTGTACTGGCATTTCCATGTGGCGTATATACAAAAAAAAGAAGCTGTAAAATATATGTCGGTGACATTTGCAGTGTTCTGAAGTTTAAGTCACCAATTATTCAGCCAGTCCCTTGTTTATTGCCTCAATAACCCACGAAGGAAAGGTGAAAGGCTAACCAATGAAAACACTGAATATTAAAAAGGTTAAAGTGCCTTAAAAGTTTATGATTTTGCTACTGACTACACTGAGGATATAAATGATGTTGTCTTGTTCTCATGACAATGACAAGAAAGCGGGACAAAAACCTGGTTTTGTGGTAAAAACTCTACGGGAAATCAAGTGTTGCAAATTTAACTCTTTCTGTTTGCAATCTGCAGGGTTTCACCTCTTGAGATACACCAAATGTCATAGGGTGAGAGGATTGAATAGCCCCCAGTGGCAATTCAGATGACTGATCTCCATTTTGATTGCACTTCTCATAGATGTAGTTTTAATTTTGAATATGTTATTGAGTATCTGAATGCCATATTATCCATCCACTGTGGTTAAACAGATACAGTGAATAATGCATTCCCATTTGATTCTCTTTGATCATTTCATTTTTGTTTCAAAGCTGGCACAGAACAGCTGCTTAAGGTACAGAGCTCAAAAGACACTCTAAATCTAAATGACAGACACTTGATGAGGCACAAAG
Organism: Callaeas wilsoni; assembly: GCA_013398955.1. NCBI lineage: Eukaryota > Metazoa > Chordata > Aves > Passeriformes > Callaeidae > Callaeas > Callaeas wilsoni. The sequence continues at coordinate 17,343 of VWPU01009023.1, forward strand.
CCTGCAGGACAAGGACACACAATGCTCAGGACTGCAGATTTTTTAGTATTATTATGAATCACTCACGTAGGAAAGTATATTGAAATTAATTATCTCAACTGCTCCTTAGAAAAACAACCTTAGAGATCTTATCTGCTGAAGACAGAAAAGTTGGTTAATTAATACAAGTCCTGTGGAACTTTAAAGCAAATTAAACAAATACAATTAAGTTTTGCAAGAATTTTGATTAGATTCAGTTGTACTTTTTCCCGTCAAAGAAATCAGAAACAAAATAAGTTCTAATAGAAGCATGAGATTGTTTCATCATCTCCATTTAATTACATATTTAAGATGAAATATTTAATGACTATTTCATTCATATTTCAAGAAGTAATATCATGTGCTTGTACCAACTTAGCTGAAAATGGTAAAAACCTGTTATCTCAGGCTTTGGTAAAGTACTTGAAAGTCTGACTGCTCTAACCCTACACCACACCAATGTTAAACGGATTACAGGTAGTGAAAAGAATTAAAGAATTAAGTTTCAGTGAGAAATCATACTGGAGTGTGAGAGCTGTAATGACAAACTGATGCTAATCAATGTATTTTATTCCATCTTAAAAGGTCAGCAGGTGAGCGACGAATGAAAAGATGTGAATAAAATTATGGGCAATTTTTCAAAGTACTTTGACTGTTAGTATGATAGGCCCAATTAAAGAAATTAATTTAAAAAACAAAATATTTTATCCTAAGATGTATTTTAGCCCTTCTTTGTATTTAACAATAGAGGACACAGAAGGAAATGCATGCACTGGAGAGCTGTAAGTTCATTCTAAAGGTAATACATTCCCTAAGAGTGAACAGCAGTTGAATGTATTGCCCCTAAGTGATGCTAGAGGACCAGTAAGGTCACAGGTACATAACAACAGCAAAGAGGATCTGATAGATGTTTTTAGATTACTATTCAGCAGTGCTGGAACAACAATCAAAATATTGTGCCCACCCCTCTTGCCCACATTTTCGGAATAAATATTTAAAATACGTGAAAAGATTTCAGAGAAGAAAGCTGCATTCAAAAACTGGATTAAAGTCTTTGGAGAGAAAAGTAATTTTAAAAAGATACAAGATAGATCAGCTTAGGGGAGAAAAATATCTGCCACTGAAGAACTCTTTAATTTGGTCGAAGGTGGCATAACAAGGAACTCTAGGAGGAAGTTATGCCTGACAAATGCAAACTCTACTTCAACAGTGAAGGTAATTAACTAGTAAAAAAAGAAATAAAAAGAAGGAAAATCTGGAAACCATGGCTTGATTCATGTCTTCTCATCAGGAGTCTGGAAGCTGGGCAGAGACAGATCGTACAGTCCCATCATGACTAGGAAATGTATTATACAAAAAAGCTTCCTTTGATGTTCAACTCCATAGAAGAGAAAATTCATTTAGTGAAGACAGGGGTTATACAGAGGGTCTTATAATTTTATGAACAATAGTATTTTGAAGAGCAAGTGTGGATTACGCACAACTGCATCATGCTTTTAGAGCATGATGAGCAGAGGTAAGCCTGTTCATTTTCCTGTCAAACTGGTTTTGACTAAATTAGCACGCTGCATGAAAGGAACAGTTTTCTCTCCTCTGAAAACGACCTCCACATCCTGAAATTGCTCAAGCAGAGAAAAATAAAGGATTAAGAAGTACAGCTAATATAACTCACACCCCAAAAGTCAGCCAGCCAGTCAGTCTCAGCTTTTTGATGAGCACTAACTTGCCCTTCCAGGTGGAGTGTCAGTCCTGCTCTCTGAGGCATCAGTCAAGGTGATGCCTTAGGATTTTAGCTTTTATATTTTTCATATATCTGTAATCCTGTAATTCTCTAGTGTAGAACTCTCAACTCCATACAGAGTGTTAGCTACTGCTTTCCCATTTTGGTCAGACACAACAGTTCCTCTCTAGCCCTGGGAATCAAGGACACCTGACCGTCTCAGGCCCTGAGAAATGTAAATAAAAGTGAGTTGAGGGGCATCAAACTTGGAGTAAATGACTTCTTTACCTGAAGCTATATTTGGAAGATTAACCCCCAATATGCAAATGGACCAAACTTATAAAAGTATGGAAACCCATGACCAGTTGTCCATTTTTTGGGTGTAGCCCCTGGGTGGGCTTCATCTGCCCTAAATGTGCCTGAAGGCCCTTCAATAAATATAACTGCTTTTTATTCTCTTAATTTTGTCTGGCCTCTGTTTTTAGGTAGTCCCAAAGGCATCCAAGGATGCAGGTGGAGAGGATTAAGCTCCCACTTCATCTATTCTCTAGAAAAGTGTTCTCATGTGGGGCAGATGCTGCTATGCTGGGAGCCAGGAGAGATAACCCCACTTCAGCTTCTCACGCCTCATCGTAAAAGCCAGCTAGATGAGGTCTACTGCTGCAGGTCCCATTTCAAAGCTAATTCAGTCAAACATTAGGCAAAGGTCTAAAGTGCTGGACTGTGTAACCAAAAGAAGGAGCTCGTGGTGCTAAGGGAAGGGGCTGCCAGGCCCTGGGGGATCAGCCCAGGCCTCGGCCGCCTCACGGCGCACCGCCTCACGGCGTGGCCCTGAGGGAAGGGCTGCACTCACAGAGACAAATGTGCACCCCACAGCACGGCTTCCAGACGCTGCCGGGCCATTTCAAAGGATGCTTCAAAACACCTCCAGGAGGTCGGCGTGAGCCCAACAGGGGCTCTGTCCCTGCCAGCTGTACAGTGATGCTGTCCCCGCCACACGGAGCCCACGCGCTCCACACGATTTCAAGAGTTCAGGTCCAGCATTCAAGAGCCACTGAAAAGGCTCCTTTGCACCAGGTTTGATTGAAGTTACCCCTCCAAACAGGCATATTTTATCTTTATAACATACAGGACCACAGCCTTACCCCTAACTGCACTATTTTACTCAGCACTGAAGTCCTCGATTAATTAGAGATTTGGAAAGTGAAAGGAATGAGGGACTCGTCTTTACAAATAAGCTGTGGGCCTGCTGGTAGATAAAAACTAGCACTAAGAGATAAAAGAAACAATGGGAAGGATTCCACTGACTGATGAATGGAAAGAGAGATTTGGCTTTATCAACAAACTGTAGGTCTGCTAATAAATGAAATTGAATATCGAAAGATGAAAGAAACAATGAGAACCATAAATTCCATAGGAATTTTTAAAAAAGGCAAGGGGGGGTATACATTAGAAGGGAATCTTAGGAATTAGGCGTTCCGGGAAGTCTGTACCTCTCAAGTACCTCAGCCAAAGGGGAAAGAGAGAGGGAAAATGCGGTTGGGAAATTAGGATAAAAAGGAGGCTGCGTCCTCCAAAAGTTTGAGAGACCCCAGGGGAATGCCCCATGGCCTCTCCCTTTATTCAAATAAAATAACAGGACTCTTCTGTCTCCTTTTTGGACATAAACCTCTGGTGTTGGTGGATTAATTTTCCTGACAAAAGCAGATTTAAATTCTCAAACATTATAAAAAACCTGAGGTAGGCTCCAAAATCAGTTAAATGTGACTACGTTAAACGCTGCAGTATCTTTAAACATTGATTACATCATTATTTATGCCAAAGCACATCTGCAGAAGGCTGAGAATTTAGGAATACTCCACAAAGCTCTCCATCAGAGTCCTTCAGAGGTCTATAGCTGTCTCTCGTGCTCTTTTTTAACATAAAAAGTAACATATCATGTAAGGCACTGTGGCAGGACATATCCTCCCCCTCTCTACCACAGATAGTTGGTGCAGATATGGAAGGGATAACCCAGGGGCTGAAAGGCCCAGCAAGGGCTCATCTCTGGGCCAAAAGGGCTTAAGCACCAGCTAAGAATCCACATCTTAGTCTGGAGAGCAGATGTGAGAAGAGATAAAAGAGATATTCTTGACTGAGAGACACTGTTTTACAAACTATAAAAGATACACAAGTTATCACGTAGGCAGAAGCCTTCTACACACACACCCTGAGAGTGTGGGGGACTTCTCCCCGGAGTTTGGACGCAGATTCCGCAGTTACTTTCCTGGGAATTGAGGGAAAGGATCTCCATGTGTGCCCCACCAACAATTGGATGGTGAGATACACTGGACCCTAACTTATATTATTTCTTCGCTAGATGTAAAATTGATGGTACCTTTAACCTTGCGCTGTATATACCTGCCAGGAGTTTCTTTTTATTCTTATTCCTGGGTAGTATATAGTTTAAGTCTTATGTCTGTTGGTTTTGTGTCTATTGAATAAATAATTCATTCTATAATAAACCGAATCAGCCATTATTAAAGAACTTGCCAATGAAAGTGGGTTTTGAGGTGCTGGCCACCCCAATAAAGCTACTGCCTGCTGCCAGAGGCCTGGGCAAAAGGCAGAGACTTAGCTAAACCCTCACATCCATTCGTAACAGGCACCCACTCATCACTGGTTGTGCCTGACAGAAGGTCTCTGAGGAGTCCAAACCAGCTGATGCAGTGCCTGACTGCGAGCTCCATGTGACACAGGGAGGATCCATATATAGATCCCCAGGGCAGCAGCACGCCTGCTTTGTCTAGAGGCATGAAGCTGCATTAAAGGCATTAAATGCACGTGGCTGAACTAGAAGAGAAAAGCATAGGAATGATGCAGGTTTACAGTGTCTAAGAAGAAAAGTTTCAAGNGTATATACCTACCAGGAGTTTCTTTTTATTCTTATTCCTGGGTAGTATATAGTTTAAGTCTTATGTCTGTTGGTTTTGTGTCTATTGAATAAATAATTCATTCTATAATAAACCGAATCAGCCATTATTAAAGAACTTGCCAATGAAAGTGGGTTTTGAGGTGCTGGCCACCCCAATAAAGCTACTGCCTGCTGCCAGAGGCCTGGGCAAAAGGCAGAGACTTAGCTAAACCCTCACATCCATTCGTAACAGGCACCCACTCATCACTGGTTGTGCCTGACAGAAGGTCTCTGAGGAGTCCAAACCAGCTGATGCAGTGCCTGACTGCGAGCTCCATGTGACACAGGGAGGATCCATATATAGATCCCCAGGGCAGCAGCACGCCTGCTTTGTCTAGAGGCATGAAGCTGCATTAAAGGCATTAAATGCACGTGGCTGAACTAGAAGAGAAAAGCATAGGAATGATGCAGGTTTACAGTGTCTAAGAAGAAAAGTTTCAAGGGTAAAATCTCAAGATCACAAGTTTCCTCTATCACCAGCACAGCACCTGCTGCTAAACAAGCACTTCTTTTTGTACCCAGTGGTTTGGGGTGTGGCAACTGCGCTGGATGAGCACTCACCGTCAGCGTGGTAAGCTGTTCACTATGGGGAGCTGTCCCGTTCCACGCTGCACTGCGTCATTTTAATCAGTGTCCTGCTGCTTTGTCAAGCATACTAAAGCACCAGCTCTAAGCTCTTCAGCTCAAGCTATACTGTGCACAAAACACAGGGAACGGATATCCGGGTACAACCTGCAGCTGGTGTGATGGGAGTGAAGATAACCTGCAGTGGACAGTTCATCTCTGAAGTGGAAGATAATTTGCAAGTCAAGAAAATATATCCAGTTTTTCCCTACTGATGAAGAAAAAGCACAAGTTAAACACACCAAGAGCTGACCTGTGTTAAGTGAATGCTTTATTTTATTTTTTAATTTTATGATAGTGGTGATTTAGGAATGCATAGGGCTCTACGATGGAGGCGTAGAAAGGATTGTTTGAAAACAATGATGCAGAGTTAAGTACATGCAAGGTTGCGGTTAAGCACATGCATATCATTTTAGCTTGAACATCAAGACTATCCCCTGTTCATTTTAGAATTACGGTTCCATAAATCAGTCAAGAGACCATCTGAGAAAATACAAATAACAATGGACTGAGGAAGAACCTCCAAGACTCCAAGGTGTAAGCTCTGCTTCTATAAATCTTGTCCTTTCTTGCTCAAACTTTACCATATTGTTCCCAATTTCCACTGGCTGGTTCAAATCAAAGCAAAAGCAGCTTCTGGCTTTTCTCTGTCAACAGTTTAACCTTGAGACTACAGGTTCTTAGAATGTGAGACTGAAAGTTCCCCTTCCCAGCATCCTTCTGTGGTGAAATCAAGAAGCATTGCAAGCCTGAAACACACTGTGGCACATTCTATTCTGACAAATGGTTTCTCTCAATGATGTTCTGGCTTAGAAGACCACAATTACAACACAGTTTACAAGCATCATCACTGTCAGACTAGAGGAAAAAAGTGAGCTGGAAGGGAAGCCCCAAGAAGTATTTTACACAGTAGTGTCACTATTAACTTGCAGTTAAATTTCTGAACACAAAATACTCATAAACTGGCTTCTTTACTGTTGGCTCATTAAAAGGTTAAGAATCTAAACCACGTGGCCTCTTTACAGTTGGGTGTCCTTCACAGCACAGTCACCTGGCCCACAGCCAACCTGACAAGAAAACGAGCACCCGTAGCTGTCCCAAAGGTCATTCTGGGCAGCAGTCACCTACCATGACCATTCCACCTGGGCAGCAGTGGCTGCTGCTCTGTTGGAAGCTCACCTTTAACCCATCAGGCTGAAGAACTGCTGAGGACTTTCCAGCTGGGAAGTCAGTGTGGACCACACCAGCCTTGGGAGCCCCTCCTCCGTCACTCTGCAGCACGGGACACCGTGCTGCCTGCGAGCAGAGAGCAGATTCCAGGCTCATGTGCTGCTGCTTGGCAAAACAGGCAAGTTCATACAAAGCCGTGGGCTGCCATGGTTCAGCTGCTTTCAGTGCCAATGCCAGGTCATTAAATTAGCTGCAAAAAATAGCAGACTGAAGTGTTGAGATACCAACAGACTAAATGCCTTTCTCTGTTTCCAGAATGGAATAAGCAACTTAGCACAGTCACTCTTAGGACTTTGTACAGAGTTAATATGGAATAAATTCATGTGCTGGCTCATAAATTGTGTACTTGTAAGAAAAAAAAACATGAGATGATCAGGGTTTGTATTTACCACCTGCATTGTACTGATGCCTTGTAGAGGCTGCCTGGAGCAGAGGCTGGACAGAGTGAAAGGAGAAAGGGCAGGGATTTATTGAAAGGCCGTCACAGGGCACACTTTGGGCAGTGCAGGAGTCTCACAGAGACTGCACCCAGGATGGACACAGCCACACGTTTTTGGGCCAGATAGAAGTTTTGTGCATTTGCATCTCAGAGGTTAATTGTCCAATTCCAGCTTCAGGCAGTGCAGTCCCATTCTCTCAGTTTGCTCCCCCCCAACTCACTTTTGTTTCCAGTTCTCGGGGCCTGAAGCAGTGAGGTGTCCTTGATTCTCAGGCCTGGAGAGGAATTGCTGTGTCTGACCAAAATGGGAAAAGCAGTTGCTAACACTCTGTATGGAGCTCAGAGTTACACACTAAAGAATTGCAGGATTACAAATATATGAAAATATAAAAGCTAAAATCCTAAGGCATCAGTACGGAAAGTCAAAGGCAGAGCCAATGATTGAACCCAATATATAAAATAGGGCTTTATTGCATCCTGACCCATAATTGTGCTTAGCATCTTGTAACCCCACTGTTGTGGATTATATTCCCTTCTTTATTGTTCACTTTTCTCACCACATGCTTTTACAGCTTCTGTGACACCCAGCATAGAGGAAAAGATGAAATACTGAAAATACTGAAAACTGAGCTTGTCTCAATTAATATTTGAAAAAACTCACCTGTGTTACCCCATGCAGTGCACGGATCTGTTGGGATGGTGAGGAACAGCTATGTGTACCCCCAATATGTTTTCTTCCTGTTTGCAGTGTATGTGAAAATTTACAGCAGAAGAAAATTTAAAATAGCAAAGAAGCATCCAGTGCTGTGCATACGGATTTGTTTCAGCCAGGGATATCCCCAGGCTACCTACAGCAGCCCGGACAAGCAAACCTCAGCTGCAAAGCCTAGTTCATCACTATCACTCTGAAATCAGACAGCTGCAGCTACTGGAAATCCACTGCACAAATGTCCAGGGCATCTTCGGTGGAAACACAATCATACAGGAAATGAAAACTTAAAATAAAAGATACAGCAGATGACACCATTAATTGGAAAATATTTTTGTGATAGTAGTCTAGTTGGTAAAGCTCTAGACTAGGCATCAGTCTGGGTCTGAGTTCCATTTCTAAAGCTAGTTTGTCTGTATCCCTTTAAAAAAAAAGGCACCTTAATGTGAAACCACACACCCCCTGCCAAGCATGCAGGAACAGGTAAAAGGAATTAATCTGACCCGATGGATTTGTAGCAAAGATTTACGTGATAACCCATCAAACCAAGCATGAGAACCACAGTACTGGTCATCTAAAGAATCACAAGTTATTAGAAGTCTTTTTCTGCACAACATTCAAACATTTGGACCCTACAGGGATAAATCTGACCCCCAGTGTGTTACAGACTTTTTAACCTCTCATGTCTCTGCCTTCTGGAACGCTTTGCTCACACGGAGCCCAAGGATAGAGCACTGGCCCCACTTTTACTGCAACCAGCAGCCAGAGGAAAGCTCTTTAAAGCTCTGTTCCCCCTCATTCCTCTCACTTGCCGTGTCCATTTAGGCTGGAGGCTTTTGAGGAAACGACTGTCCTCTCAGGTTTATACTCCCTAACTGCAGCCTTAGGTACTAAACATGCTCTTTAAACCTAACTTAGGAATATGCTGTATTAACCTTTCACTTTATACCTTGATTTAACCTCAAAGCATAGCATTTCAGTGTGTATATTTGTGTGTATCAACTTTAGTTCTACTTCCCAAGGTAAACTTTCAACTTACTATTTTCTGTTTGCACAACCCAGTCAAAGACAGACATATTTTAGTGAGGGGTAAATTGATGAATGACACAGGTTGAAAGGGCTGCTCATTAGCAGGCCCAGTGAAAAATCCACCTCTCAGTGACCTCGAAGTAAAAAATAATCAACCTGTCCTTGTGAAAGGTATACAATTACTGCACATGGAAAGCTTTTTTGACAGCACCTAGAGAGCTGATGGGTACCTGGCAGGAGATTGAACAAGAATGTCAGGAACTGAAATACTGTGCCCACACGTGTGCCATACTCTGGCACTGTGGACTGCCCCGTGGCTCTTTTGTAGTAAGAGTAGAATGGATGCTGAAAAGAAAACAAACAAAAACCAAATCCCTTATGTGTTGTACACCCAACATGTTGGAAGTTCTTATTCATAATATTCTGGACTGCAAACCGGAGCTGTCAGGCAAAAGCACACACTGTGGTGAAGTGTACCATGTGTTTTGCAATAAATGCATGGAATCGGTGCTGACTTCCCATTAATGGATTGCTGCAAAATCCATGCAAAGCAATGGTTTGGAAAGAAAGCTCATTTTCTAAATACAGCTGGAGCTGAAGATCTTGAGTTTAATTTTGGGAAGCTAGGTATATGACTTGGGTATGAGCTTTCTCCATTTGTATTGCAAATTGATTTCTTACATATTAAATTTACTACTGCGCTGAGAAGTTGCTAAAAGCAACTGAAGGAAATTAATTCCCCAAGTCATTGCTGCCGTTACTATCTATGATGTAAAAGATGATTTTAGGTAAGTTTAGTTAAAAAGCAGATGTGAAGACTTTGGGTAAATCTCTAACATGACTGAACTCAGTGAGGCAACCCTTGACCAGCAAGAGGAGACAATCAGCCACCAGCCCCTGCAGTCACACGCTGGCATTTGGAACAGAACAGCCCCAAGCTCTTGCAAACCCAAAAAGATGAAAACATGAACCAAGTGCAATTAGTGTGATTTTTACATGCTTTACAGTGCTGTCAAAAAGCAAACGGTGCTGCACAGGTCCCACTACAGCCACAGGCACCAACACGAGGATTTCCCTCTGCAAAGACAGCGAGTGGTGAGAACTGGGTCCACTTCTGCACTTTGTTTCACATCAAGATGTGCCTCCAGGGAAGCGTAGTTCAAGTAAGTTTTATCAGTTTCAGAAATCCCACCTGGCTGATCCCACACAAGCATCAGTAAGCCCATAGCAGATGAGTGTGTCAGGAAAAGAGATAATGGCAAATGAGGATGGAGGCTCTTAATGCCTGAAGCTTTATCAGTGAAGATTCAAGATGTTAGAGGAGAATTTTCAAGAACATTCAAAGTCACTGTAGCTTTGGGAAAAGGCCATGAAGACTACACCAAGCAATGACTTCAAAAGAACTGGTTCTTTTACAGGTCTGGCTTTCACTTTGAAAAGGGTATTTTTCCCGGTGACAATGATAAATGGAGTTTCAGGTTTGATATTTCTTTCCTAGCAAGTATTTGGGTCTTTCGATGAATACAAGGGACTGGCAAAAGAGGTTTTTTTAAATGATTTTTCCAAAATTCTTCTCTACCTGGAAGCAATGAACACCCTCCAGGCTACACACCGCACTGTGTTTCTAAACCTTCAGCAAATAAAACCAGTGCCACACTCCATGTTTACTACATAAATCCCACTTTTACTAGAACTGGGCTTGCTTGTGCAAAGAGTAAGAGCACAGAACAAAATCAGAAGCCTCACACGGCCTAGAAGGTGAGATTGAGAATATAAAAGATATTACTTATTCTACTGGAGAAAAGGAAGAAGAGAGATTACAGTAAGAAAATATTAAATTATAATGACACATTTATTTAATTATTTGTACACACACAATCAGAAAAGAAAGGAAGTGAAATAATAGTGTAGATACCCAGAGTCCAAAGTCCCCCTATTCCCCACAGCATCCCAGCAAGGCTACCACAGATAACGAGGCATATGCTGATCAATAAGATGCTCTCAGCCTGCTCATTTATGCATTAATGAAATGTGTGCAGCAGTTCACTCAGCTGATAAAGGTTCCCACAGGGGACTGTGTCCAGGAGAAAACAAATTATCAAAATGAACGAAAGTGATTAGAGGAAGAAAAGAGCTGATGAGGCGCAGCTAGGGGAGCAGTCAGCCCCGAGAGTCCGGCTGCCCCATTCAGCCCTGTGCACCCCCTTCCTCTCCAGCAGCTCATGGGGAGGGCAAGGAAACATCCCAACGCAGAGCTGTCTGTGCACGGAAAAGCAGCCTGGACTGCACCCAGTCTGACCCCTTTATTTTAACAGTGTCCTGCACATGGACACTTCTCTTTAACCCAACAGAAAACATTCCTACGAGCAGCTACGGAAACAGTGCCGAAAGCCTGGCTCAGCTTTGAGCAACCACATATCCAGTGCACCTTTGGCATTAAGGCCGCCTGGGAGGAAGTCAGGCTAGGTCCAGTGGCTAATACCATTATCCATGGCCTCTGCCAACAGCATCAGGTCAAACTCCTGAATGCAGAGAGCTGCTGTGCAGGGCCCTACACTCAGCCCAGAACCAGCACGTCGTCCCCAGAGCTCAGGAAGGGCAGCCCCCACACCGCTCCACGTGCAGTCTGCTTTCTGCTCTCAGCTCCTCAAAGAAACCCAAATCTCAAACTAAAAACTTACTGCCTCCTCCCTCTTCTGCAGGGAAAATGAGCCTTTGGAGCATTCAGAGGAGCAGATGATTTTTCAATGGGTAGCACATATCCTGAATTCATTATGGCACAAATACCTTTGTGCAGCACGTGAGGGAATCACGTTGCTGCATATGTAGGGTATGGATTTTTAATACAGTGATTTGGTACTGAGGAAGCTACAATTTGCAGTTAGAGATGTCATGGCTTCTCACAAATGAGGTCAGGGTCAGTAATTCTGATCACTATCTACATTCCAGCTAGGTTTCTGCTTGTTTCAGTTCACCCTATCATTGCTTGTGACAATAGGGCAACTGTGCTGTGAAATAACATCATTTTGCCAAAAAAACAACTGCTCCAGCACTGACTGGAATAATGATATACTAAAGTAATTTGTAAAAACTACATGGCAATTAGAAGCTCTTCATAAGTGGATGACCTTATTATAATAGAGCTTGAATATCAAGTTGCCCTAAACAGCAGTGTAAGGTACGTATAAAACCTATGTAATGCAGAATCCGTTTCAGCTGAGATCAGATATAACAAATCTGCATGTGTAGGCTGCCCAAAGCAGTAGAATTCATTTCACAATAAAAGGGAGAGAAGAGCGACGTTCCCCGTCTCTTCCTGATGGAGCGTTTTACAGCGCTGTGGGTGTACATGTTATGCATGGAATTGTGGGGCTTGTTCTCCCTTTTAGAGAGCTGTGCTTAGAAATAAAGGGTATCAGATGTAGGGAGAGAAAACTCATTTCTAAGCTGCATCACGAATGAGTTTGCGTGGCTTCCCAAAGGAGAGAAATGAATCTGAGGACAGTGGAGAGCAGAACAGCTAAAGTTACAAGGAAAGCACTGCTGGGACTAGCAAAAGGGGAATTTGCCTGCAGTTTCCCATCACTGAGTCTTTCCCAATTGACTGAAAGCTAAGGCAGCAGCTCCATTAGTGTTTTATAGAGTTCACAAATCAATGTGAAATTCCATATGCTTTGCTGAGACACCAGCACAAACGTGTTTAGGAGTATTTATTCACATCTATAGTGTGTATGTAAGTATACAGAGAGATAAGGGCCCCTCCTCTGCATCCTATTTGCATGAAGTCAAACAAAATTGATGTGGTATTTGGCAGGGGATGTAGGAGGATTCGCAGAGCCATGCCGCTGAACTTGTCAGCTAGAATATTTCATTCTGTTATTGGAAATCATAATTCTCACTCTCTAGAAATCTCCCTGTATTTTGAGTGGTTTGTGAAGCAAGTGGAACTGCACCAGTAAAGCCATTCAGAATATTAAGTGTCATGGCAAAAAAGTAAAGTATCTTGAGAATTAAACATTGGTATTGAGCTCCTTGCTAGGTTAATCACTCTTCTGCCAGTAGCTGTATTTCGCCTTTCCAAACTCTGTTAACACAGGTACTCCTCCCTCCAATATTCAAACATGGAGAGCACAGTCTGTTTCAGCTGAAGGAAACTCATGACTCCCAGTATTCAGAAGTAACTTGTAGTGACCCCAGAAAGGGAAATTCCCTTTGTTTCACCCTCCCTGTGCTGATCCCAGCAGTGCCTGCCTGGTAATTTCAGGCATTCTGGCTTCCACTCTCTGCTAAAAACGTACATCTTCGTGTTTTGTTTTTTTTTAAATACTGCATTAGCATCAGGGAGATACATGGAACCAGCAAAGATGGACAGTGAAATTTAGCCCAATTAATGTACCTTTATGTACTAGACAGAAACATAAGATGAAAACACAATCTTTTTGCTTTAATGAAAAGCCCTCAGCGTTGCAAACCTACAAGTTGTTACAGGGATGCCTACTCAGATTTTTCCCAACATCTTTTCAGTCCATTCCCATATGAATTCAAACGATGGGTTCATCTCTTAGAACAGTTCTGGGGCAGCATTTCCATAAGCTACCCACTGATCTGTAGGGCTGTGCTGCTCCCTGGAAGGGGCTGCATACCTACAGCATTTTGTCACAGGCAGCATCCCAGGCCAAGCTGGTGGCTCATAAGCTTTCACCATCTCACCCTGATGAAGGGCACCTTCATTAATTTAATCATTAGTGCAAGCAGCATCAGTGCATCTAAACATAAGTCACTTGAACAAGGAGAAATTTTCCAAATTCTGTATTTCTATTTCTTTTTAATAATGCTCAAGCTTGCTAACAATATGCTGCAGCACAATGGAAAATTGTCATTTATAAAATAATGTAAAATCTAGCTGGTCTGTGGGAATAAGATAAGGGCTGTTTCTCAACAGGAATAAAATGACTGAACTTGGAAATAAGATCGTGGATATCCTTCATTTGCAGGCTGCACAGACGCAATTAGCAACACAAAGAAGGTATTCACCATTTCAAAAATCTTAGTGCACTGATGCATCTTACTAAAACTATCTGCAATGAAAGGTTCTGGCTCAGAATACTATTAATTTTAAACACAGAAAATTTAAAATTCATCTAAAGTGATGTATTCTAAACAAAGCTGATCTGTTTAAATGATGTATATATTCTTGATACTTGCACACAAATATAAATGCACGTACTTCCCTGTGATAAGATTTCAGTCATTTTTATTTTCTATTAAATATCTATGTAATTGATACCAACATTTTTTATCTCATTTCGTTCAGCATGCATGGTCATTTATGGTTCTATACACAAATACCATCTGAAGTGAGAATACAAAATAAAGCCTTTTCTCCTAATGTGAAAATTTAACAAGTCTTCCTATAATTTATTTTCTCATTTCTTTTCTACCAGATTGTACTTGCATTTAGTATCACTTCAGCTGAAGTATAAAGTAAATTTCTCACCCAGAGACTCCATCTTCAGGAGAAATGTCTGTTTCCAGGCTTTGTATAGCCTATTTAACATTTTTCATATTAAATCTCTCCTAGATGAATCCAGTATATTGCTCAGCAGTTATTGAAATTTATGAACATGTTTAAGCTTTTTCATACTGCTGTTAACCATTATGATTGCCGCCTTTAAATCTTTCATTTTATAGCTATCACTTCAGCAGGCTGTGTTGGTGACATTCATGCATTTCTCAGATCACAGCCGTGCCTGTACTCAACATCTCGGGGTAGAGTTTTGCTTCCAAAGCCATTGCTGTGCTGCCTGTTTAAACTCGGGTCTAAAATCCCAAAGTACTGCAAGGGTTATGTGAGGAAAGGCAAGTCTGCCACCAGGACACTCACACTCACTTCCCAGGCAAAATTGGGAATTCTTGACACACACCCCTCACCTAACACAAACCCATGTGCACACAGAAGCAGATGTTGTTGGAAAAATCAGAGAGGACTTTGCCAGCTAGGTGAAAATGTCTCCCCTTCTCTCCGTGTTGTAGGTCTTTTACCGCTGGAGCAAGTTACTTCGAATTGCAACAGAAAAGAGAAACTCAGGTGAAAACAATTCTGTAATCAAGTATGCAAATTCAGGCTTGCCCAACTATCAGGGCTGGAAGAAGAAGGCTGACCCTTCCAAAACACAAAATCCTAGTTCTCCTCTTGCTCATGCAACCAAGTCCAAAGCTGATGAAGACACAAACTATACAATGAACATAAATGCTTCTCTTGTCCCCACCTCCCCCAGTCTTTTGAGCTATAGGTCCTCAGGGCAGGGACCACCTCAGCACACAAATGTATTCTTGTAGCTCATTCTGCAGAGCAAATCCCTAGTCAGCATCTCTCTCTTTTTACAATACAGGCACACTCAGAGCTCCCAGCAAGAAAACACAGAATTTATATGCAAAAACTATAGTGAATTCAGTAGTGATTATTAGGGAATTCTGTTTGTTCTAAATACTAGGGCTGTTTTACACCAGGGATAGAGCATGCTGATTCCTGCCTGGCTAAACCAGGTGAGGCTGCAGTCTGTGGCTGACTGTGCCTGCCTTTGGGAGCTGAGATTCAAAGCAGTTAATTTTGGATTTGTACACACCTGTATGCAGATACACGCTGTACCTGCCTACAGTTAGAGATTCATTTTAATTCAGGGATGATGCTTCTAAACTGCTAAGCACGCACCTCGAAAGTAACCAACCAGACACAGAACTCATTAAAGTGTCATATGTTAGCTTAGGGAACAAAAAACTGAGTCAAAGAGGAGGAGGCACAGCTCAGATCTGGGGAAAAGCCAGGGGTGAGTTCAGCCCCAGTTGCTGTCCCTGAGGCAGGGAGTGCATCTCCATCCCCATCGCCATCCCCATCCTCATCTCCATCCCCAACCCTATTGCCATCCCTGTCTCCATCCCCACTCTATTCCCATCCCATTGCCATCGCCATCGCCATC
>VWPU01009024.1:0-77166 GCA_013398955.1 Callaeas wilsoni
CGGCGCGCGGGGGCGGCTCCCGGCCCGCCGCGGTCCCGAGCGCGGAGCGGCGGCCGCGGCCCCCGGTGGGTGGGTCGAGAGAGAGGGGGAGGGAGAGCTGGCACCGGCGGTGGGCGATAATGCCGGGGCAGAGATGGCTCTGCTGAGGCTCGTCCGGCCCCGCTCGTCAGCCCCATTGTTGCGGGGACAGTGAGTCACTTAATCTCTCGCTAATTCTCCGGACCTCGCCGGGCCGCGGCTGTTTATTTGCTTTCGCTTGCCTGGGGGGGGGACTTAATTCCTGGCGGCGGCCCTTTTTGCGGCGTGACCGTGCCTTGCTCGAGGTTGGGGGAGAAGTGTAATGAGGGAGAAGAGGGAGCCTGAGGAAACTTGAAGAGAGTTGGTTAGTTCGGGGAAGCTGCTGCTGCCGTTTCCCTCGGCCCGCCGGGAGTCTCCACCGGCCAAGCGGGGCTCCGCCGGGAGTCTCCACCCCGGCCCAGGGGTGCAGGTACCAGAGGCCCCTCTTCGCCGGGGGCCGGGTTCGCGCCGTCAAGTGCTGCCTGTGCGTCTCTCCCTGTGCCCTAGAAAGGTGATCAGAGGAGCGGAGGAAGATGAATTCCCAGCAGCAGAGGATGGCCGCTATAGGAACTGACAAGGAATTGAGCGACTTGCTGGACTTCAGTGCGGTAGGATATTCTCCGAGGTTTTCTCATGACTGCTCCGTGGTCATGCGAGCTGAGAAGCAGGGGCAGCAGCGTGCAGGGCTTGGCTGGGTCTGCTTCAGCCAAGTTGGACACCTGAACTTTGATGTAATGTCTAGACTTCCAGATTTAATACTGTAATACCAGCTGGGTCAATTGGTTTAACTGGTTAAAATCAGGCTGACCCAGTGATGGCATAATCTAATAATTAACGTTGGTTAAGCTGCATGTGGCACTGGTACCTTGGCCCTTGGGTGGTTTTTTTTTTCGTATTTAAACAAAAGAAAAATTATTGCCCACAAATAAAAGAAGTTATTTATTGATGGTTTTGGCTAAGAAAATTGTAGGTATTTTCTGTGTGATACTTTTAACATACCAAAAAGGCTCTTGATTTATAAATATAATAGAAAACTACTGCCTCTTAAATGCTGTCTTTATGCAGTGACTTTATACTTGCAGATCAGTGAGAAATATAATTTGAGTAAAAAAATTTAAGTCGTATAACTATTCAAAATTGTCACAGTAGTGGTAGGTGTCCTTTTAACTTTGTGTTCATGTAGAAATGCGGTTTTGGTCCTATTAATAAATTGCAAGGAATACTTCAGCTTAATTGATTTTGTGTGTCTAAGCATGCATCTTGCATTCTGTTTGTTTTCAAGCAGAAAATAGAAAAAAAAAGTTTCCTGTTAATTTTTTTCTGTTTACATTAATAATTCAGCACAGACTTTCAAAGCCAAGTAAAACATGTCTTTTTTTTTCTTGTTTTGCAGATGTTTTCCCCACCTGTTAATAGTGGAAAAACCAGACCAACTACGCTAGGAAGCAGCCAGTTCAGTGGATCAGGTAGGACACATCCGAGATACATAATGTTCATCTGACTGGGTCTTGATGTTTCAGCATAGTCTTCATGTTCTTGAAGTATTGTAATCTTTCATTTGTGCATATTCTCGTAAGAGATCAGTTGGAGATGTGCTGTTTTGATCTTTATAGCACATTTTGCTAACTTTAACCATGGTTGTCTTCTCTATGTCTTAGACTATTAGTCACAGTACAGTGGAGTGTTGAGCATCTGTAGACATACTGACATGGAAGTTGTGTATTTGTTATATCAAAAATGAATGACTGTGTTGTTTTTGTTTGACAAAATCAAACCTACCTGTTCAATTGAAGAATTTCCTAGCCCCTCTATGAAGGGAGAAAACTTCTGTAAAATGCCAGATACTTAAATCAAGGACATGTTATTTTTAAATGCAGTACTTAAGGAAAACGTGGATTTAATACAATCTTCTAGTACTGTGTAGCTGTCAAAGATTTGACAAATGGAATTTTCTCATGTTGAAACTTTTCCATGCATCTAGAAAACAAGTAACTGTATTTACATGTTGCCTGTGTTTTGTGGCTTCAATGTATTATCACGAGGTCCACCTAATAGCTGTATCAGAGACCTTCAAGCTAAGACTGTAATAGGAAATAAGTGCAATTTTAAAACAGATGCTTTGTGTCATTCCCTAAAGGGAATATTTATTACTTACTGCCAAAGAGAAACCAAAGTAAGTTTTTGATAAAACTTTTTATGTAGGTTCATCTTGTTTGAGTACAGTGAAGTGATATTTTTGCTCTTATGGATACAACAAAGTGATACTTGTGTATTAGTTAATGAAAATAAATGTTTAGAATGCCAGTAGAGAAGTGAAGTAGTGGCCTGAAGTTTTGCAGTAATATCCCCTGTTAGCCTCTTAGGTTGTCAAGGCTGTTACTTTGAGAGTCTAAATGACACTGCATTTTAGTGACACTTGAGAATTTTTGTTTTTAAAAGCATCTTAAAACTTCTCCATTGAGTAATTTTTCAAACTTTCCAGAGACTGTCTCTCACATTTAATTTAATGAAAAGATGTAGCAGATGTGATTGTTACATACTTGGAGAAGTCTGTTATGTTTTCCTCTAAACTATATGACTGGCTTTCTCTTCCTCCTTGAAAGTACATCAAGTTTAAATTAGTGGCACCAGTAAGACAGCAAATCTGTCTTACGATGTAGTTAATATTTAAATTTTTAATAAGAGAGTTGTTTCTCTGAAGCTTCTTTTAAAAGACATTCAGGCACCTAAAACTTAATTGTGGGGAGCACAACCTGAGCATCTCATTCCGCTTTGTCCTTGCTTTTCCTGAATGAGTAGAATAATTTTCTGTTGAATAATAAAGCTTTCATTTTTACTTCAGGTCTTCCATTTTTACTTTAGGCACTGCTAAATTATGTGCCATGTCCTATTTGTAGGTAATGCTTCTCTTTCTTCCCTTGACTGTATTATAAAAAGAGAGAATGCCAGAATAGTTATTTCTTTAAGAGAAACAGTGTGACTCTTTGAATTTCTTTACCAATATGGTGTATCCGCCCATAAATACCAATCCTGAGTGACACACTGCAACTGTCAAACAAGCTACAACCTCAGCTGAGTTCCCCTTGGAATGACAGTAGTAGATATTTGTGGATTTTCATTAAAAACTTTTCTAGTTGTAGAGATTTACTGGTTAGTGGGATTATATACCCTAATTGTGGTAATGTTATGACCTAAGCCTTGATCTAGAGGGATTACTCTGCAGGAGTGAGAGGTGACAAACTTCTTTATTAGTTGTGTTCTGAGACAGTGTTAAGTAATGTAGAAAAACTATGTCAAGATCAGTGATGAAATACAGGCATTTGATTTTTAAGTACTTTGATTTAATTGTGATCTTGCTATAATTTCAAGTGTTTTGTAACTTCTAAGACAAACAATAATTGAAAGCTTTTTTTTTTAACTGACTAGAGGTCACTTTTTAAAGAGAAACATGAAAAGAGGAGGTATTTATTCCTTTGAGCTATCTAGGACTGAAAATCACACTGTGTGCAGATTTCTAAAAAGTACTTCTTTTTTTCTTAGGTTGTTGCTGCCTCTTACAGAGACTTGGTGGTTTTGATGGCAGAGAACTGAAGCTTGCTTTAATATCTTTCCCATTAAGCTCAGTTTTATTTTTGTGATATTTTTACAAGCATACTAAAGGAAAGTGCTTTCTTTTTCTTAGTTGAAGTAGGACTATGTTCACTGTTTTTTATTATAGAGCCCCCTCTTTCTCATTTAAACTTAAAATAAACATCTGCCAACACCTCCCCTCCCCCTCTAACCTGTCAGTGACTTGAGATTCAGCCTAATGGCCCCCATTAAGTAGCTGAAGAGCAATTGTGTGTCTGCGTGGCTCTTAAGACTATATTTCTGGGAAATTTGATTTAGAAGGAAGGAATGCTCATGATGCTTTTTCCTTACCACCCCTAGGTCCCTATTTTAAAAGGACAAATTAGTTGCTGTTAAAGAATGGTTAAGGTTTATTTGTTTTTCAGGTGTGGCTTTGTGAAGTGTTGGAAATACTGGAGTATATGTTATTAATTCTGATGTAACAAGCTTGATTTGCTATAATTCTGCAAGATTTCTGTTGATTAAATTTAAAAAATATGTGTAGTTGGGTTGCATGAATAAAAGAGCTAATACAACTGATCTATAATTTGTAAGAAATTGCTGTTATGGATTAACAGATGAACATTGTGTTTTGATTAAAAGATAGGTGGGGCAGGCTTGCTTTCTTCAGGTCGATCAGTTATGAATGAAAGCTGCAGATAAAATAAGTGAACTAATCTGATATATCATAGTATATTATGACAGTAAGTCATGTAAGCTGCTGATAAAGTCAAATAACTTGGTCAGACTAGTGGTGAAAATAAACATATTGGAAAAGTAACCTGATATGTAAGCCAGTGAGTTAAGCCACAAAGCATTCCTTGTCATACCTGTTGTAATTAATTCTTGTTTAAAAGAGAACTTGTCATTCTTTTTTCCTCCAAAACTAACTTATGAAGATAAAGCCATTTCTGTTTTAGAAACTGTAGTAGAAGATGGCAAAGATCAGAGATTTGTTCTATTGGGCTTTTTAATCAGGCTTTTTTCAGATTTTATTTAAATTCAAGATTTTTCTGTTGCTACTATGGCTAATGGTAGTGTTCATGATTTACAATGACATTTTGGCTTATTTTGCCTTTGTCTAAGCTACAACACGTATGCCAATACAAACTTGCATGGTTACTGATTTTGCCCAACACCCTGTATTTATTACAGTATTTCCATTAACAACCAGTCACAATATGCACATGCCTGCCGTAGGCAATGGTAGTGGAATTTTCCTATGGTTTTTAGTAGATTTGATCTCAATCTCAGTTTTTCCTGTAACTGAAATTTTTTAAATCCCAGGTTTGGTACCCTAAAATAAATCCCTTTGGTTTTTTTGTCTTTTGCAAAGAAGAGTAAATCCGGGGCAATATTTTTCTCTATGGCCTACCATTTCCAGTTTAGTAGTTTCTTCAGTGTACTAATAGCATTATTTATTATTTTTGCATGGGGCTGTGCACATGCACCTATGAGGTATCAGTCACAGAGATGAAGTAAGATAATGTGGATGTATAGCAGAAAAGAGGGATAAGAGTTTAAAATAAGAGGTACAGTTTAGGAGCTAAGTTGTCAAAATATGACACCTCTCTTGCCTGTAAGATTCTTCTGAAGTTCATGAGAAATAAGTATGCACATTTGGGGATGAACAGCTTTGGGCACAAATCTTGTGTGTACCGAGACATTCCTCATACATGCAAAAACTTCTGAATGTATCTGTTTAGATATCTGTATTGGTTTGGTCCCTTTTATACAAATTCAAGAGACTGGCTGCCCTTTCCACTTCACTCTACTAATGTGCTGAGTTTGTAAGGGGTGCATTGGATTGGGATAGGCCACTAATTAGTGGTTTGATGCAAAGACCATTTAAGTTGATAGCCTGCCATTAACCTGAGTGTCCCTAAATTAGGGCCGTGTGTCTTGAGAATGGACACAATGGCAATTCTTGAGCAGGTCTGTTAAGTTATCAAACAGTGTTTCTAAAATTAACAAAACCTGACTTTGTCAATCCTGTAAACTCTTAATTCCTTTTCAGCTTTCCATCAGCAGTTCCTTGTAAAAGAAACAAAAAAACTCCAAATTAAAAAAAAGAAGTTGGGAGAGTTACCTGGATGGGCAGTGGTTTAGATACTCTGTTCATTGATCTATGCAATTGCTAAAGAGGAAAGGCTAGTGTGTTAAATGCTAGAAATCTGGAATGGCCTGTTAAACATTAGGTCACACAGCAGTGCAGCTTTTTTATTATTTTTAATTTTTTAATATCTAATTTGTCCTCTAGCTTCCTTAAAGGTGAACCAGCAGACCTGGTAACCTGGTATTTCATCTTTGGTCTAAGGGATACTAAATTCTGTCCTCTTCTGAAGAGCCTTGGGGGAGTTGAAGAAGCCTTGTGCTTGAAAGCAGAAGGGTGTCCGTGGCTTCTTCACCTTCTATTTTTCTGTAGGGGAGACCCATTGATTACTCTTCAAATGGGCCAAATGCAAGTGAGATCAAGATTTTAGTCTGGATCCCTCACCTGTTGCATTTAGAAACCTGAATGGTGAGGCAGAGCCAGTAAATATAGGACTCTGC
Source organism: Callaeas wilsoni (assembly GCA_013398955.1). Lineage (NCBI taxonomy): Eukaryota > Metazoa > Chordata > Aves > Passeriformes > Callaeidae > Callaeas > Callaeas wilsoni. The sequence continues at coordinate 6,220 of VWPU01009024.1, forward strand.
AGCTTGCCTGTTGGCAGCCTCTGTCTCCCGTGTTGCTGTCTCCTTTCCTCCTTCCGTTCCTTGTCTTTGGAAAGATAAATTACCAGGCACTCCATGAAAAGTCTTGAAAAGTATAGCATATATTCCTGTGTGATACAGCTTCCATACTCCCGTTTAAGAAAGAGAAGGGGAAAAGATGTTGGACAGGTAGAGAGAGCAGTGTATTGCAAGGAATTTGTGGTCATATGGATATCGAGGTTTTGGGGATTGAGGAAAAAGGGAGAGTTACTAAAACAGCTCACTATTCTGAATCAAGTTTGGTGAGCAGAGAAGTAGATGGTAGTCTATTGTTTGTTGCTGTTGACTTTGATTTTTAAAGATGATGGTATGAACTTCATGACAATTGGTCAGAAATTCTTTGCTGTTTTCCAAATAGAAGATTTGAGAATTTTTAGTATTGCTGGCCTGTCTTCTGTTTAGAGGTACATTTGACACCGTCAATAAGAAAAACTGACTTTTGCTGTGTTGGCATGTAGAAAGCATTCTTTCAAAAAGTTAATCCTGTATGTCCAGCAACTTTTTCCTTAGATGAGAACAGCAGTGTGGGCACTGTGTTACAGGCACAGCATCCAACTTCCAATCCCCCTATAAATATTACTGTTTCGGGATGCAAGGAAGGTCTTTGCAATGTTATTTCTGGATGGCTTCAGAAGATCTGAGATTGCAGTAGTGCCTTGTCCTTTCCTGATGTGGAACTACGTAGGATGGGGTACCTTCCACCATCAGCCTCCCCCCCAGCCAGTAACTCTGTGTTCTGCCAAATTTTTCTGATTTACTGTCAGTGATGAAGAGTATTCAGATGCTTTGGAGAGTGGTCTTCATGGCATGTGGGAAGGAATATGATTTGAAATTTTGTATTTATCTAGAAAGCACTGTTGATAGAAATGTAAATATGAGGACTAAAGGTTTGGATAAAGAGGAGGAAGAGAAGTATGAATAGGATTCTTATGTATTTGTGTGTCCTTTAATGTCAGCTGAACTTGTAATCTGTCCCTGTAAAACTTTTATGTCTGCAGCTTTTGCTAAGTTGTAGCTTTTTTGGGGTTTACTTGTTTATGGTCTTTTTTTGATCTTTAGCAAAGGAATTTCATATTAAAAGCTTGTCATTCATGCAAGCCTGCCAAAGTTCCCCTTCTCCTCACTTCCTTCCAGCTGTCACACAAAGAGGATTTAACCCCTTAGCTGTTTTGCTCTCAAGTTGCTATGACAGGTGTTTGTCTCAGGCAATTCTACTTTATCCATAGCAGAGCCTGCAGATACTATTATATGAGTTTCTGTTAATCTACTCCATACTCTACTATTAACTTGGTAAACTATATTCTCCTGAAATTACTAAAGGTATAGTGTAATTTTTTCATGGTTGAGCATTGTGCGCGTTTATGAAGAGAAGGATGTTTAAGGCAGTAATATAATACCATACCACTTAGTAAGACTAAGGTTTGTGGAGACTGTTTTTAAAGTGGGAAGCTGCACATAAACTGAAATACTTTGCTAGACTTCTTGAACTGACCTCTCTTGACCATGGAGATGCTGTTCTTTTTGTTACTCTAATGTGGAAGGATTATGTTTTTGGGGAAATAGCACTGAGCATTTTCAGAACTATATAAAATTTATTAAAGTACTCACAGAGCCAGATGTGATCTATGAGATATCTTAAATTTACTTAAAAAAAATGCTTATTTTCATACTTGAAAATGCAGTTTCAATAAATGACCTCATGAAATAAAGTATGTTCTCTAAAAACCTCTTATTTACAGCCATTGTCTAGTTCAATGTGTTAGCACAGCAAAACTTGATTGGTTTTGTATGTTCTCCTGTGAGGAGGTCACTAGATTTTAAATAAAGAAAGAAATAAGCAAACACAGTATTTTCTTCTGCATGTGAATTATTTGGAAATTGTTATTGAATATGCATAACTAGTTTTAAATAGTGTATTCACTTTCATCACTTTTGGTTATTAAACATTATAGGAAAAGGGGGAATAGTATTAGTTCAGTTAAAAATTATCATTCTAAGGATAGGAATTTCATTTTTAATATCTGAGGTTTTTTTTCCTGTATTAAATTGTAATGGCCACTCCTGCATTTTGTGGGTTTTGTTTGCTTTTTGTTTATTTTTTAAATTAATTTGAAAATTTAGGAGTCCCCAGTTCTATGATATACCTCAACCTGATGATTTGGGGGTACTTTGTGGTACTTGATGGACTTTTAAAATTTTTTACTAGTGCATTATTTACTAGTGGTTGTGGGGGTAAAGTTGTTTGGTTTTTGTTTTTATTTCCATTATGAGTCTAAGATGAGATAATGATAATTTTTTTTAATGTCTTGAATGAATGCCTTGTTTTTCCATCTGTAAAACAAAACTGTGTTTGTAAACACAACATTCAAAAATATAAAGGACGTACTTCTTTGGTGAAGATGTTAACTGAATACCAAGAATGATCAGAAAGAGCAGCTTTTGTTATATTTATAGTATCTCACTGTTTTCAGAGGATAATCAGGCTAAAATGTACCCAATCAATCTTCAGGACTTTGTTAGATTCTTGTATACTAGAGATGAGATTTCGTTTTTTTTTTTTTTAAAGAAAGGGCTGAAATTGCTTTAAACTGCATAAACTTCATGTTCTTACCAGAGTAATGCAGAAAAATCTTGCTTGACCACACCAGAATAATTGTTGCTGGTGTATTAAAGTGGTATTTGGAATGAGGAGGTGAAAAAGACTTGACTAAAAGTGTTTTCTTTGCAGCCTTGGCAGCAGGGTAATGCTCTCTGTCTGTGAATGCTAGTAAAAGCTTAGCATAAAACTAAGTAAAGTTTATCTTGGACAGACAAGTGGTACACTTTTATATTAGGGCTTTAGGATGATGGAATTGCATTTAAAAGATGGTTTAAAAGTGTACATTTTTGTTATGGTAGCAATTTATTGCTAAGTGGGAAATAGGTAGATTTGCTTTTTACATAGAGCTGACAATTTTGTATTTTTTTTTTCTGAAGTAAATTTTGTTTAGTGCAGTGGATCTGATGTTTTGCTCCTGATCTTCTACAGAGGTTGCTTATATTACTGTTTTTTGTAAACGTGAGATATTTGTTACACTTTTCAAGTTTGCTTCTTTTTTTGGTAGCAGATTTTGTTGGGTTTTTTTCTGTCAGGTGTAGTTACAGAGACAGTGGTGTCTCTGTGTCTTGATCAGGGTGTTAGTTGTGTGGACTTCTGGTGAGAAGTTGAACCACTTGCTTTCTACTTTGCTTTTCATGAACAAAACTCTAGGTTGGACACATTTTGTGTTTAACTTGTCTCTGGAGGAGATTTTTGCTGTTGTCTGAAGCAGTGGTAACACAGCAAAACTTATGTTAGGCTGGGCTGGAGATTTATGTTGAAATGTGTTCTGAGCCATATTTTGTGAAAATTGTATTTTAGATGGTGTATTTTTTTTCTCCTTTTTAAATATAAAAATGAGTAGATTGAACTAATTGTTAGAAAAACATACCTAGTTAATCAAAATTCAAATTTGGCTGTTTCTAGTTGTGTATATTTAGCAGGTAGAATGCAAATGAATATCAGACCATAAATGTGCATGTTCTGAGTGGTAAATTAAATTGAGTTTAAAACACATTTTACCCTTAATTCAGTGTAAAGAAAAAATCCAGAGGTACTTTTAGTCTTCTGTAGGAGAATGGAATTCACTGTGTATATCTTTATTTTTGGTTTACTTGAATGCAAGATACTATTGTCTTGGTGCTATCCCAAGAGCTATTTTGGCTACCCTATGAAATGATTAAATCAGACAGCTTTGCTTGTAGGACAAACATTTTTCATATTGTGGTGTTCTGACCATTTTCAATGCGACACCTATCCCGTTCCAGTTCTTTATGCAGCAACTTCATGAGTCATAATCTTTGCAAAAGAACACAGCTTAAAATAATCACTGATTGTTTCTTTGCAATTCTATTCACTGCCCATTGCAAATAAATAAGAGCAGAAACTACAGTGTCATTTAATCCTTTACTGTTTGCTTTTGACGTGCAAAGCATTCTCTTGTAATAGAGAAGTAATCCATAAGGAGGGTAGCTGCTCTTTCATCTTCCTGAATGCTAAATGAAGCCAAAGCTTTTATGAAGAGATGGTGATTTAATGAAGATGACCGAGTTTTGGAGTAATGAAAAGCTTTTGTGTATTTCTAAAAATGATATCTGGTGCTTACTACTGTAGAGGTCAAATGGCTATATTTTGTAGTATGTCTTTTCAAGATTAGTGCTTGTGATGCTTAGATGCAAGGGGATTGAATGGAATGGTAATGCAAAAATTTTTTCCTTAGCTGGATTTTATAAAACAAATGCACCTTTCTGCCAATTCGTGTATAAATGCATGTAATGTCTGGCATGTGTTCTCTGCTCTATGTAATACTTTTATTTTGGTAACTTTGAAAATATCTCTGATATCATATTCTCTTGCCAGAGGACAGTAATAAGCACACAAAAAAATGGAGCATAAACTTTGTCAATACTACGTATGACAGGAGCATCTGAATTAGATACTTGCGAGTATTTGTAAGATGTTGAATTTAAAAGCTCTTCAAATAAAAACTCACCCCAAAAATAACCGAACAAAACCAAAACAACAACATGAAAAAATGCAAACCAAGAAACCCAATACAAAAGCCTAAAAAACTTCCCAAAAATGCAAATGCCAATAAAATACAAACAAACTAACCCCCCCATATTTCTTCCTCTTTCAGCTGTTAATTTTATTAGTTTATTTGAAATTTTTTTTTTTAAATATCTGTAACATTACTGCTTGCAAAGCAACTTAGATAATGCCTGATACTTCAAAAGGTAAAGAGAGAAGATTTAAGGAATGCAAAACCGTATCTTTTCCAGCACATACACCCAGCAGTCTTACCAGGCCTTCAGTATGTATGTGCTGTACAGTGCAACTAGAAGTAATCTTAAAAGGGGCTAAACTATTTTAGGCATTGTCAGAAACATAGAGAATGCAACCATGTTATATTCTTCATTGTGTACAGGAAAGATAGATCTGATCATCTGGGGTGAATGAACTTAGGTGAGCAACAGCAGGCAGGGTTTTGTCTGTTTTTGAAAACTAATGTAATAAAAGTGCAGAAATGGATAAATAACGTAAGTTTCCTTCTGGTGCTTTTTAATGGCTTGAATTACTGTCTGGTCCCTATGTCATAGTATACAAATCCTGACAGGTGTAAGAGTGATGTATATGGGATGCTTAAAACTCAGCATGTTTGGTGATTAAATCTCAAGATGTCAAGGGTGTGTGTTTGTGAATACATTTCTGGGTAGAAGGTGAAGCATTGTAAGAGATTGATTGGGTTTTTTTGTAGAGTGATGTAGTAAAACCAGAGTTTGTGGCCATGTGTGTCTGTCATATTCATTAAACCCACTTATTTCAAGATACTTGCTGAGTACTGAATAACAGTTTCAATAATTTGCTTCTTTGCTATGTAATAATAACCCTTCCCTTTTCCTTTATCCTCATCCTGTTAGAGGAAATTTGGATCAGAAAAGGGGTAAATGCCTGCATATAGGAGATGGTGTGTAATGCAATTTGTATTCTATGCCAATGATAATATACTTTTAGGCCTTTGAATTGTCTAAATTTGTCTAATAAGGTGAATGGTATTTTTTGTCCTCGAGCAGGGAACCTAAGTGCCCTGTGAACTATCATAAACCCCCCTGCTTTGTACCTTGCATTTCTGCAGGTGCTAACTGGCACGTGTATGGCAGCGCGACTTGTGCTGCAGCGAGCACCCGTCGGAGTTTGGCCATCTCTCATGAGTGTGTCACAGGTTGTCTCTGAATTGGATCCTGGAGAACATGCTGTTGCCATAGCAATGAAAGTCCTTCTCAAGGCAGGATTCCTGGCAGAGCTCTTGCATCTCCTGAAGTGCTTGGTGCATTGATCTGAAAGTACCTTGTCAGTATTAGCACATAGCTGGAGTAAAAAGAGCGGGAAGCAAAGATTTCCTTGAAATACCTTATTTCCTTGTTTAGTTGGTTGAACCCAATGTTCATAAAGCTGTACCTTTTTAAAATCTTACTCTGTGAACTTTTTGTGTATTTAACATACTTAGCTTGAATGCACTTAGAGATTGCGTGGTTCCAACAGCTAACCAGTGTTTATTGCAAAAGTATCACTCTCTGAGTTTTCCACAGTACTTGTCCCTGGAAGAAATATTTTTTGAGGATTTCCTCCGTAATTTTGGTTAGTGCAAAACAGTTGGGAAAATATGCTGCTTCATTCATCATTCTTTTCTCATCATGTTTTTGTTTTTTGTAAGTAAAATGGTTGTCTTGCTACCATTTGATTTATAAATGTGACACTAATGGGGGAAAATTAATTATAGACATGTAAAGTTCTGTATTTATTTGGAAAATATACCTTACATAGGATCCCTTTTTCAGCAAGCTCAGCTAGATCTTTGTGTATAAATACTTCCTTCTCTGACTGTAGTTACTAAATGTTGTTTTCAAATTAAGGAAAGGCTATTAATTTCTTGTGTCTCATCAGATAATATAGGTTTTGGGTTTTTTTTAATACATAAGGTTTTTCCTCAAGATGAAATGTGGGAAATCAGAGACAATTTCTAGAGCACAGACACTCTAGGCCGCTGTAATATCCTTTTCTACATGTGCTGTGAGGATGGAGTTGATTAATTTTTTGCTTCTTTAAGAAGATAAAAAAATGTAGAATCTGAAGAATTAAAAAAATAAAGTGGAATTTTTTTTTTTTAAGTTTGGAGACAATGTGATTAACACTGTGCAGCATATTCTTTTATGTGGACTGGCACTTCCATGTGTAAGTATTTCTTTTTTACTGAAAGAGCTTCTAGATGAGATGAGTCCTGAAGTTATCCGTGTAGCTTGCTCCATCCTTTACATCTGTTTACGTAACATAGTCTTTAGCTCTATCACTTTCTCTGAAATAGATAAAAGTGAGAATTAAGCAAATACTTCATTCTTCTTTTTTCTTCTTCCAAGTGAAATTAAGGAAGAATGAAATAATGAGTACTTAATTTGTACTTGAAAAGAACTTTCTGCCTGCTGCAGCAGATGTGTGCATGTGGCATGCTAGAGATCCTTAGCTTGGATTTTGTTTTTCAGTCCCTGCCTGCCCTTGCCCCTTTCTCAGAGCAGGAAAGCAGCATAGCTCCAGGTTGGGTTGGCCTTGGGAAGCGTTGCTGAGCTGCTGCTCTAAGCAGTTCAGACAGGACTTGTTACTTACAGTTTCTACATGTGTTGGCCTAACCTGCATAGACAAGTTGTGGTGTCAGTGGCACTGGCGTGGGGAGCAGATCCTGTGCCAAGGAGAGGTCAGCATTGATTATAAGGAGAGTATGAACCAAGGGAATCAGACTCTGCAAGGTGTCTGCTTGTTGTTGTTTTCCCCTTTTAAGCAAATTTAATGCTGCCTCAGCAGACGTGTGTCCTAAAGCTCTCCAGCTATCCTTGCGAACGAGTGCAGCATTAATAACCCAAGTATCCTCTGACTGTTGTGCCAGTTGGTCTCAAGTCACGTTTGGGAATAAAAGGTCTTTCACAGCTCCAACAAATGTTCTGTTTGTGTGTCCTTTTAGCCTTTGAGTCAGTACCGATTGAGTAGGCACTGTTTTTGGGATTGTGGCAGTAGGGTCACTGACATACATTGAGATAAGCTCATTGTGTTCTGAATATGTAAGTGTGTATAAATACTGGCCTGATTTTGTCGGCCTTAACAAAGATAGCATTTTAAATGAATTTAGTATGAGAAGTTAGGTATTTATCTTTTTAAATTCTCATTCTGAAATTATTTTATACTTGTATGACTAATCCTTAAATGAAAGGCAAGGATCATTTAATTCATGTAACAAGCTTCCATGTTGAGATAATTAAATGCTTTTCAATATTCTCTGGTTTTATAATCTGTGCTATTGTTTTATTGGATCTGTTAAATTATAGGAACATGGAATACTGAATAATGAACAAAATACATAATTCTTGAAATGTGTTTTTTTTTTTTTTTTGGTCTGAATGACTCTTTTAATTCAAATCTAAAAATTCTCTAGGAATAGCAAAGTCCTAGGAAATATTATTACTCTCTACTTAGTGCTGTTATTTTTGTAAAATTGTAAAATTTTGTAGAATGTTAAAGCAGGCTTTTTATCTCTTTTAAAAGCTTTTGTCAAGATTGTATCATTGCATAGTGAAGAAAGGATATTCTTGAATTTTAAAGGACATAGCAAAGAGGCAAAATCTCTGTTCCTGTTTTGCTACATCGTTGAGGAACTGCCTTTCTTTTTTCCTTTTCAGTTTTCTAGTTTCCTCAGCTCTAAAATGAGGGCTAGTGTTTGCACTGTAGAACAGACAAGAAGTGTTTTTGAACTTGCTCAGTTCATGTAAATGGTAGTCTTGGAATGGGTTAATATCAATATCCTTATATGATCTAAGCAGAGTTAAACTAGCTTGCACTGTTTTCAGTGTCAATATTCACTCCTCCCTTTTGTATTTAGTTTCATGTCTCTGCTTGTTTAATTCAATCTTTTACCTCTGTTGATCAAGTTTTGGGGTTTTTCTTCTTCAGTTCTTGCTGTGTCTGCTATACAGCTTCTTAAATGTAAGCTCTGTTATTTAAAAATGTGGAAATGCAAATTTCAGTCTGGGGCTCATATCAGCATTGTAGAAACTGTTTCAGCACACCTTCACAGATTACATGTGCGTCTCATTTCTGTAAATTTTATTTGAATCTTATCCAAATAAGAAAACACAGATAAATACATTTGCCTGAATTTCTTCAAGGAAGAAAATTTCTAGTCTAAAAAGGTTTCCTGATACATAAACAGAAAACAACCCTGTCCATAGCTATCCTTTGTATTTAATGGATTAAATTCAATTTGACAGCTGGATATATGTACCAGTGTCTAGCCTATGGCCATGATCTAATAATCATGGATATGGTAACAAGTCGTCTAAAAAGATTCAGTAATCAAGTGGGTTTTTTGACAAAACCTACTCTGACTGAAACAAGAGATGAGGCTGTGTTAAATGTGGCTGCATTTGCTACGTTATCTGTATTGTGAGTACTTAAAAAATATCCTTTGGGTTGTTGTAGACAGAACCCATGCTCTAACAGCAATGGAAAAGCTAATTGTGCTACAACGGAGTGTGTCTTAAAGTTAGGAAACAAATTTGATTTAAGGTAATGGTCATGAAGAACTTAGTTTCAAAACAATAATTTCTACTTCCCCTGAAGTGCTTTTTAACATGTTTGTTTCTTCTGTCATAAAAATAGTTGTGTATCATTAAGTGGAGCCTTTTATGAAATAGATGATTTTTATATCATAATTCTGGTATGTGAGGGTAAGTTGAAGAAGTACAGATGAGTAAATATATGTCAAAGGGGAAGACTCCAAGCACAACAGATATTTTGAAAACAAATACTTCACATATTAACAGTGTGCTTTGGTCTTAGTTATGTTTGATTAGTGAAATCTATTTCGTAAGTAAATATTATTTGAGAGAAAAAGAGTGTCTTGGCCCTCAAACAATTCTTTGAAACTCAAAATTCAACTACCGTGTTTTGCCAAGCTAGCCTGTTGTGACTCTTGTTTTGTATTTGGTTCTAGCTTTTTGGGGAAAAAAAAGCTGCTTTACATCCTGTAAACCTCATGAAAATCAACCAGGTTGGGATAGAAACAAGTGATCCAAACACTGTAGCTTTGTTATCTCTTCTTTTATTTTAAGTGGACTTTCTGATATAGCTAGTGGGAACAATATTTTAGAAAACACTGACAGGGGAGAGAGTGAGAATGAATTTAAGGAATTAAACATTACTTTAGGAAGGTCAGCTAACTGTTGACCTCAGTTTATAGATTGCATTTCAGCAGCTTCTGAATGTGATACTTACTGTGAGGTTTTAGGGGTTTTGTTTGTTTGTTTTTTAGGGTTTTTTTTGTTTTTTTTTCGTTTTTTTTAAAATTCATTTCTAGGTTCCCATCTCTTTGTTATTCAAGAGATTTAAGGTACTTATTTTTAAACTTCACAGCAGCTTTTATGAGAAGTAGGATGTTAACAGTGAAGCAAGTATTCAGGGAGAGAGAAAGCTGGGGAATTCAGGAAGCAGAGGTATTTTCCAGGGAAGCCTATAAGATTATCTGGTTGAAACCATTAATGTGGGAAGGCTATTTGCTTTGTGCCTGATGTACAAGAAACTTTGGAGACTCTTACCTCTTCATTTCTTGTTAATGTGCAAAATATACATTTGATCCTTGACTGTTTTATTATTGTAGATAGGTGTCTCCTCCAACTTGTTTTTGAAGAATATATGTCTTTAAGATGTAATGAAACAGAATATGAAGGCAACTTTCATGCTTATTTTGGTATGATTGTGTTATCCAAAACTTAAAACGAATCTTAAGAGCATCTGCATTTGTAAAGAGGAGTGTTCACCTTTGAAGCTGGGAAATAAAGAACTGCTGTGCTCTCGGGTTCTTCATGCAGATGGCCACATCTATTCCCATGTGATTACTTTTGTTCAATACCAGATTTTGTTACTCGTTAAGGTAGTTGAGGATCTCTTTCTTCTGGACTTGATGTGAGTACTTCTTAATTTCTGAATTAATTATTTTTTAAACAAACTTGGTTTTCAATTCCAAGGCAAAAATGAAGAGGAGGTGTTAAAGAATTACTGAGTTTTATAGCAGTTTGTTGATGGTGCTGCTTCTACAAGTAAATATTAATGACATCAATAAAACTTTGCGAACGTAATTGCCGTTAGGTAGCAAGGAAAACAGTAAACTTATTTTAGTTGAGGTAGATTTCAATTTGGATGTTCAGCTGAAGTTTATTAATTTTTAAATTTTATTTGCTCATTTGCATTATCCTAGGCTTAATTTCATCCGTGTGGATAATACAGTTAGCTGCATCTAGGTGTGTGTGATTCCTGCAGGCATTTGTACAGTATGAACCAAAGGAATGCCAGTCATGAACGCTGTATTCTGTGTTGTGTTTTTCAGTTCGGCTTTCTAATATCTATTGATGGACAAAATGCCCAGGGACAATTCAGTAACTTTCTCTTTCATTATTGTTCCTAGCGGTGTGATTTTAATTTTTTCTCTTTTTTAAATGGAGGTATCTTGAACAAGAAAAGAAAGTGGGCAGAGAAAATGAAAGTGCATGGACATAAATATTAAGAATAGTGACTCTGTTCTGGAGTGCAATTTGATTCACTTTTACTGTAAGGATATTCTTCAAGAATGCCTCAAGATGCTCGTAATCACGTTTGAGCAGTTTTAAATATTTTTCCTTTTAAAAATCACTTGTCTTAAAGTTTCTTCTCACACACATGTATTTCTGGAAATGTACAACTGAAAATGTAAGTGGGAGGCACAGCAGTGTCTGCAATCACCCCTGAACCAGTGACAGATTTAGTGTTTTGAGGCTTTACATTCCCATGGGACTGGGAATAGGCTTTTGAGTGGATTTTAGCCTGTTTTTTTCTCTGAAACCTCATGATGGCTTAAATTTGAATGCAGACAAATTTTAAAAAAAAAAAAAAAAAGATAATTTTTGTTTCCAGTCCTTTTGGAAATGATCTTTGAAATATGCAGTACATAGAACTAATTGGCATGCATTCAGAATGATACTATTGAGAATTATATTATTATTTCTTCATAGGAAGTTTGTTGAACTTATTCAGGTAAAATTTAGGACTACAGGGAAGGACTTAACTTCTCAGCAGTCGGGTAACTTCTTTGGAAATACAGGACACCATTACGATGAAATAGAAATTTGGTATCTGTACCTCTTGTGTGAAGACTGTGCCTTTGTTGGTTTCCTTTATGCAATTTCTGTTTTCCTTTAAAAAAAGCAAAACTAGCAACCAACTTAATGCAAAGCATGCTTACAGGTGTGAAATTCCATGTTGTGTTCTGTAGCAGCAGTAGTAATGAACATGGTGCTAATAATGCCAATAATGCAGGTTTGATCCCCATAAGGGCCATTGCCTTAAGAGTTGGACTTGATGATCCTTTTGGGTCCCTTCCAACTCAGAATATTCTGTGACAAAGCACTAGAACTATCTGGTGTTCTCTTCCTGTCAGCACTGGAATATCTGGCCATCTTTTTGAATTCTTTATTTTGATTACTTTTTTCTTTGACCTTAAGGAATTTATGGAGTATGTCCAGTTAGTACTTTCTCTGCTAGTTTTCCCAGATTTTAGATAATTTGCAATTCTCTCAGTTCAGCTGAAGATACAGCTTTCAATCAGTGAACATGTCAGTGATATAACTTGTGTTGTAAGTCAAGCACTTATACACCTGATTTAGTTGGGGGAGTTCATTTGAGTCCTGTATAGACTGCAGAGGAAATACTGATAACATTCTTGCAAGTATTCTTGCAAGTATTTTATACCTGACATAATAAAGTTGTGTCGTTACCTTTATTATGACAGTATTTTGCTATTGAAATGTAGTTTGGATGCTGGCTTAATAATCCTGTACTACTGAAGCCATATGCATGCTGGTAGTTTTCACTCTTTACTTTGTATATAAATTCACATGGTCTCAGACATTTTGGGACTATTGCTGTGAATTCTAGTTATCTCTGGGCTGTTACTTTTTCCTTTCAGGATTTTTGTAAAGGGTGTCAGTGAACAGAAGTTATTGGCATAATGGCTCGAATTGTGCAAATAAATCTTCTGTTGCTGTCCCACAGTGAACAAGCCTTTGCTTAAGTGGCCTGTCTGGTTTTCTTCCTGCCTGTGAGTGATAGGAGTCAAGCTGGCTGGGAGCCATTTGTGCGTACAGCCAGCACTGCACATGTGGTGGGGTTTGGTTGTGGTTTATGTTCTGCAGTGAAATTCATTTTGTGCTTACTGCCAGCCTGTGCTGGAGAGCAGAAATAGGCTGTTAGGGTTTGTCTGTTTGGAGGGAAAGAGCTCCACCAGGATACGAAGGTTTTCCAGGGTGTGGAAAGTTAGGTTCAGAAACTGTTATCTGCCTATCCATAACTCTGTTGTCATGGCTTGGGGCAATGCCAGCCATTTGGAAGTTGTCTCTGACCTTTTTCGTGTTTGTTAAGTAGTTATTCACTCCTTTACAAGATTATTTGTAGGGAAGTAGAAGTCCAAAACAGGTGTGCTTTCATAGCCTGTAGATCTCTGTGGGTTTTTGGATGTGAATGTGGCCTGATACTGGAAGTGCCTTGCAGAGAAGAGCTGGCTCTGCACTCAAAGTACACTGTTCTCAATATGCCTCTAACTTGCTACTTCAGGCTGGAGCTCTGTTTCAATATGACTGTTCAAGTATTTCTGTTCTGGATATGACACATTTTGGCCTTTTTGTATTTGGCTTTTCTAACTTGACTTTCTCTTTGGGGACTTTGATGGCTTGTCTCAGCACTTTCCTCTTGTTCTCCTTTGTATTTGAGTTAGAGAAAGTGGTCCTAAGAAAGGTTATATGCTCATTTGTTTCAAACAAAATTTGATGATATTGCATGTCCTTAAAAAAATATTTCCTGCAATATGTGTCTGGAGCTGGGAATGGAAAACTTTTGAAGTAAATGTCATGCTAACACAGGGTGCACTGCAGTGAAGGAAGTGCCTTGGTAAGTGTAGATATTGAGAAGCAGAAGCTTGCTGAATGTGCCTACATCTCTGTGAACATGAATTCCCTTTCCTGTTGCCAGTGCTGACAGTGGAGGTGCTGACAGGTGGTCAGTTCCTTCATATTATTAAAAAGCAGCAGCAACAATCCCTCCTTTTTTCTTCCACATCTTCTGATTCAGCTGGATATATCTGGATGTCTGTTATTAAATCCATACTCTTCGGGAGTGCAAATTGATTAAGAAGTTTGTCCTTTGGTTTTATATTGTGGCTTGTAACCAAGTTGGTTTTTAAGCAAAAAATATCGTCTCTCAGAAAGGAGGTCTACTTACAACTCTGCTTTTATTATGAGGATTATTAGAAATAGACACCTGGCTGTAGGCTTATAATCTCCTCAAAGGCTTGCATGTATTTTGATTAAAATTGAAAGAATTAATATTTTTTTTTCAGAATTGAGTTTTCCTTGTAACAAACAGAAAAAAAACTTTTAGGTACTTCAGTTAACAGAAGGGATTTTTCTAAAAAAAAATTGTATTTTTAGTAAATGATGGCAAGAATGGGTGACTGGCTTGTATAAGAGTATCCTTATTTTAGTTCTTCCTCCTCAGCACACTCTATGCATTGTGCATGCACAATGAGCTCCTGGTAACTCTTAGAAATAAAATTGATTTTATCTATGTGTCTATGGTTTGAGATGTCATTTACGGAAATAAAGACCTTGACTTGTATTGACTTAACTGAGGTTTTGATTGGACAGACAACCAGGTATGAAGTTAAAGGATGTTGATGTCTACATTTTATACTTCAAATTTTTTTTTCCCCTAATCCTGGGAATGGCTCATGGTGACATACTAAGGAACATGGTTTATTGAATGCTGAAGTACCGTTTTACAATTATTTTAATGTAAATTTAGTTACTGAATCTAGTAAGGGTGATAAGGTAAGTAGGATATTGCTGGAACAGTTTGTATGCTGTTTATCATTGCTGTTGACAAATCTGTTTAGGCAAATTTCTCTCGTTACGAGTCCAGGACTGTAGGAGTGTTTCCTGAAGGCATACAGATGATATAAGAATAGCTGTGTCTGTGTGTTGTGGACATGGGGTTAAGCATGCTCGAAACCGCAAAGGTGAGGAAACAAAACCAAGTTTGCCTGCTGCTACTTGATTCACTGTCATACTTATTTATGTATACTGGTAGAGGGCAGGTGTGGTTGGAGTGCAAGGGTGGTGGGTTTTGATTTCCTGCCTATTTTTACTCAATGAATTAATGGTTATGGTTCTTGATACTTACTTAGTCTGCCAGCTTGCTTTTCCCACAGAAGATCATAATATCCCTTTTTCTCTGCATTTGAAAAGAAACTGCTGTGTACTGAGTTAAATGTACATTATTTGTACTGATTTCTTTAAGGGTGTTGGACATGTGGTTTAAATTTTCCAGCCATGTGCCATTACACTGTAAATATACTGTTATTTTGAGAAGTGAGATTTGCAGGAAGGAATAATATACTAGGTAAACTCAGTATTATCTGCCTTATAACTGTTACATGGATCATAGAAACTAGACCACTACTACCCTAAAACTAGCCACTGGAACATGGCTGCTTTATAATCAGTGTGAAATTTTCAACTACATCAAAAATACACCATTCTGTTGGTATTTTAGATACTAAGCTTTGTCACAATACCTTCATTATGAGCTTAGGTTGGTCTTCCGGCTCGTATGTAGTCATCAGGCTTTACATTTCATTTATAGAAAATGCTTATGAGCACCTTTTAATGTACTGTAATCTTATTAAGCCAAGTTGCTAATGTTTTGTGTTAGGTTTGTGCTTTGTATCCCTTCATGCTGAAGGATACAGATGATCATAAATACAGCCTTGACTATTCCTGATTTAAAAAAAAAATAAAAAGCTTTATATGTACTTCGAATGTATACTGATATTACGTTTGTCTGTGTACTAAAAAAAGTAGTAGCTCTGCTTCGTTATTACAGTTCTTTAGCGTTTGGCACTAAATTCTATTTACTTTTGAGTCAAATATTTTGGGGGATGTTTCATTTTCACCTAAAAATGTTTTAAGTCTAATATCAATGTGTGTTCTTCAGAGGTGCAAACCAAGTAGTTTAGTGATTTCCATGAGAATGCTTTTCACTTAAATCTGAGAGACTTCTCTGTAAATCCTTAACAGTTCTTGACATTGCTACCTCAAGGCGCAGAGCCAGCATGTGCAGTCTCAAGGGAGCAGACCCAAGTTCCAATCCCAAACTGCTCGCTCGAGGAGGCATTTTGCTGAAATCCTTAGGGGAATGTTGACCTTCTCTTTCTCAAAAAAGTGGCACCTGCTGGCTAACCAGGACAGGCTTTCAGGGAATTTGGAAGAGGATGCTTTGGTCTTAGTAGGCTGTGAGACAAAACTTGGGTCAGGGCTAAAGAAGTACTTGGCTTGAGGCACAAATGGATAGAAAACAAAGAGAAATTAAGATTCTTGTGAGAGAAGCACTGTTTTGATCCATATCTGATGCTCTTTATTCAGGTCTTTGCACTCACTTATAATATGATTTTCCTTGGTGTTCACTGTTTCTCAGTTATTTGGATTGTGCTACAAAATGTGCAGAAGTAGTGCCTCAAATAGGTGATGTTAATTAACACAAAACAATGTTTACTTGGTCATTTCAAAATAAATAATTAGGTTCTTATAGGCCAGCCTAACACTGAGGGATCTCAACAATCCTCCAAGTTCTTAATTTTTAGTTTGGTAGAATGACAACAGACCAAGGAGAAACTCTGTTTTCTATTTGTGAAGTCAGTATATAAAATGCTATTCACAGCTTTTTTATCTCATTTTGTAGTTTTATGGTCTGTGTATTTAATGAAAAGTAATATATTTGGTAGAGAGCAATGAGATTTCGTGCTGTTATTTCCAGAAGATGGCTAATACAATACAAACTCAATGTTTGTCTTTTTTGTTAGATTTACATAGACTTAATCACTGTAATTGTGCAGTTTTGAGCTGAGAGTTAAATGCACAGAATTGTGTTTAAACAGAGTTTTTTTCCCTTCATCCCTTCACTAAAAAAAAAACCCCAAAAATTTAAATCGTCAGATGCAAAAAAGTGGGTGGTTTTGAGAGAAGAAGAAATATAATTTATATTGTATCTAAGTCCAAATCAGCATTTTGGTTTTTTTTAAATAAGCTGTTGAGTTATTGAGTGTTAAATTCTAGATTGCATTTAGTAGGGTAAATTGCTTATAATTCTGGAAGCACTGATCCTGATAGGAAAGGGTGATAATTAGTTTCTAATATGGACAGAATTGCTGTTATTAGCTGTGCTCCACATGTTTGCTTCCCCTGTGGCATTCCTTGAGGTGCAGCAGATGGATGAACCGGGGGCAGAGGTAATGTGTGCCATGATCGGCTGCTGCTTTCCCCTGGGGATACTTCTGGAATGCTGATCTCTTTTTTTTTTTTTTCCTTTTTTTTTTTTTTCTTTCTCTTTTCTTTTTCAGCAACTTCGCTGAGATGTATCAGAATTAATATATGGTATTATTCCTTTATAATCCATTAATCCAAGCATTTAATACCAATACGTTAATGTGTTAGAAAAGAATGGGCTGTTTGTGTGCTGGTATCTTAAGTCTTACAAAGTCAATATCATGCTTAAATACTTTTCTCCATTCTGTGAGGTTGTGTCATTAATAGTCTGATGTTGCCTGATACTGTTATCTAATCTTTTGGAACATGGTCATGTTGAGAAATGGAGCCTGCTATCGAAAGGGATTGTCCTTTTCCTTTAAATCTACCCAAGTAGTATCTACTCTCATTTTCTTTTCTCTCTGTTCTCGATTAAAATGTAGGCAATAGGTTGTGTGTAGGCTTTTGTATTTGAGTTTTTTAAATGTTACTTTATTTATTTTTAAAACCAGATCTGTTTGAGGTAGCAATGCAGTTTGCCTTAACTTTTTGTCATCCAAAAAAAGTAGCCTTGCTTAGGTGAGCACAGGGAGTCTGCCTCTGCCATGCTGCAGGTGGGAAGAAGCCCCACGCTGGAGCAGCAGCTCCCCGCTGGTGGCACAGCTGCAGGTTTGGAGTGCCCGGGGAGCCCCGGCCTGCAGGGAGGGGGAAAGGACAGGGGCTGTGTGTGCACATATGTTGGTTATTAGGAAATACTTTCGCTGGTGCTTTTCAAATGTTTTCACTTTGTTTATATATGTCTCTTCTTTTTCCTTGTCATTTACTTGTTTCCTCTCCCTCCCAGCCCATTTCACTCCCTGTTGGCACTTAGCTGGAATCCACAGTACCTTCAAAGAAATTAGTGATTTTAAACTAGGTGACTTTGAAGGTGAGGCTCCATGGTTAACTGCAAGTTTGCCACCAGAGACATAAAATTTGCTGAAACTCTCTGGCTCGTATTTTTGCTGCGTAATAGCAGTAGAAAAATACCTTCCTCTGCATTTTAAAGATGACATGTAAATGTCAAAGTTTTGTTTTGTTTGTGGTTTTTTTGTTTGTTTTTTCCACCCCCCCCCAAAATTTTATTGCTTTTTGTTTTTAACTCTGAGTCTTGATCTGGAATGCCTAAAGGAATCTTCTATAAATATATCTTTTTATATAAGTTTGTGTGTGTATGTATAGGTATACATTTGTTTTCTTGGCTGTGGAACCATTTCATTGTTTTTTCTTGTCTGCTTTTGCTACCACATGTTACAGACGTGGGTATGCAGTCGAAATCTATTGACAAGGAAGTTGCATCTTCTGTTTGAGATTTGCACTGTTTCTAGAACAGTGACTGCAAGTATTTTTTGTTTGCAGACTTAGAGAAGACATCCTTTATAAGGTAGGATTTCAAGTGAGTTATTTAATAAATGCTAATCCACTTAAGGCTTTCAGAAATGGCTGAGTACTTGAGTGCTTCCTAAAATCAGGTGAAGTTGTGAGGGGACAGTGTCTGTCACCGCATCCAGTGGCTCTGGCAGTGATAGTGAAAGATCGTGTTTGCCAGCTATGGCAGTGTTTCTTTCAGACTCTGGTAGACAGTTTAGAGTAGTGCGTAACTGGGCATGTAAATGTGTGGATGCTGCTGTTGGTGGTGCTACGGATGATGTGTAGTCAGCAAAAAAGTTTTACTCTGAAGTGGTTACTCTATTATTTGATAGGCTCGCTGTGAATCTGGACAGTGTGAGATATTTAATATTCTGGTCACGCACTCAAGTAATTCCTTCACACTCAGACTGCTTAAATAGGCTGCAGAGTGCAGAGCTCCTTGATGTAGGGAGTTCTGCTGGTAGGATTTCTCAAAGGTCGCGTTATTCAAAGACCTTTTTGCTTGCTTTGTCTGCATACTTGGATAACATGAGTGTTCTGGATTAGTAGATGGATTCTTTGTTTTTAACGCAAAAAGTTGGGAACAGCCAAGACTATGAGAAGTCAGAAGGAGGCTCCTAAACCAGGAGACCCTGTCAGATCCAGCCGTTGATCATTCCTGCCAGGCTCTGCCTTGTCAGTGATTGTCTGGAGATGGGATTGTTTGTACAATTCACAGCCAGAGCCAAATACTGGAACTGAAAGTGTATTGAGGAGGATGGAAGCTTGGAGAACCTTGGACAAAAACTATTTCCCAAAGGGAAGGATTGCAAGTCAGAAAATAAATAATCATCTGTAGCATGTATTAAAGACCAAATAAAATAGCAAACATAAGAGAATGAGGTGAAAGTATTTAAAAAACAGTTAAGTTAGTGCTCCACAGTGAAACACAATTTTGTTTAAATCCACTCTGTTCATATTGACCCATTTCAAGCAGGAGAACCTTCTCCTGCTTCATAGTGTTGATGTCTGACTGTTTTTCGAAAACTCGTTTGAATTGCCTTGGTTTTATTGCTGGAGCCTCATTTTATATATATCTATATATCTATATATCTATATATATACACACACACATATTCTAATTTTTTTTCCCATGAAAAAGACTACTTTTTTTGTGAGCCTTTCCTTTTTAATTTTATAACGCAAAGTCACATTGCTTCTCTCTTCATGGAAGGAGAAACGTGACCTCAAATGCCTGGGACAACACAGAAGAATTACATGTAACCAAAAGAAATAAATCAGAGATTTTCTGTAGCAAGTGTTTTCTGTGCTACTTTCCTGCTGAAATCAATAGGAAATTTAGATTAAACCTGATATCTTGCCACACACTCAGAGAAAAAAATGCAATGCTCAGAATTCTTATGATTCTTTTCACCTTACAGTGTAATAATAAAACAGGTATTCTTTTATATCCAATGCATTTTCATGACCTAGTAAAAGATATTTGAATTGCTGTACAATATTTTAAATTTTTGAACTGTTTGAGCGCGTATTTCTCAGTCTTCCAGAAAGACCCTTTACTCCACCATATTCATTTTCTGATATGAGCTGAGCAAAACTCTTCGCTCTGGGAAGGAATTTTACCATTTGATATACTATGGAAGTATTTTAATGTAAATTTAAAAGTTGTCTGTGCCATCTATGTATTAATTTTCCTATTTAATTCTTTATAGAAATTCTTGATATTAAATTCATGTAATATTTAAGCACAGTGGTGGCTCTTTTCTGCCTTAGGAAACTGGTTTTATTCAAGTGTTACTCCTGTGATGAACCAGTTCAGGAATTTTGTTTTCATCTTCTTCCACATTGTATTAATTAGAGCAAAATTATTTCCATGGTATTTGTCTAAAGGACAGAGGATTACATGCATGTGTATAGATGCATTGGATTATCGTTATTCAACACATGTAGTACCAAGTTTCTCCTAAACAGAGAATTTCACATTTTGTTATATTTTTACTGATACTCTTTTAGAATGCTGACCTCTACAGGTGGTTCATTCTTCTTCAGGCTGTTGGTGGCCTTGAATTACTTCAGTTGCTTTTGAAAAGAAAACAAATCCTACAGTGATATTTTTCCTTTCCAGTGAGGCTGACAACATCAAGGGACAAAGAAAAACCTGGTAAAAACCTCGTTAGAGCAGTTAGCTCTTATTTCCCCTTCTCTATCCTCAGTAGCACACTGTCTTCCACCCCCAATAACATTTTGATGCCATAACCATATTCGCAATTGCTGACTTTAGACAGTATTCTGTCATTTAAGAGTGTTCAAGAAGTTGATTTTGGGACTTTCTGTACTTTTTTTTTGGGTTGAAATATATGCTATTTGTGGAGATATGTATCATAGGGTTTTAGTTAACTCATTAACTTCTGTAGTTTATCCATCCTTTTTATGTTAGTATACTCAAAGCTTTGAGGATGAAGTACTTTTGCCAGTGTTTTTAGTTGCTTGATGTGATTTAGATTCAGTTTGGGGCTCTCAACTGCCGTTAGCAAGATGCTGTTATTGAGCTAATCAGCCCTGCTATGAACTGGCTCTGGTCTGGAAGCTTAACAGCCTTAAAATTGCTGCAGTTACAGACTTCTAATTTTGGATCTGTTTTAAAAATGACTTTGAGTGGATTTTCTTGTGTAAAAGATGGCATACACATAATAATAACACTGTTGTAATTCTAGTCAGTATTTTTCTTAGGCCTAATATTAAGACTGATAGATCTTTTTAAAATACAGATGTTCCCTTTTATAACTTTTATATTTTCTGTTTAGCAGAAAATTTCTTGTGATGTAAAAAGTCTTTTAAACTTTGTTAGAATGAAGGATGTGAGTGCGAAGGAGATGTAATTGACTCTCAATAGAAAAAGTGTTCAGTACAACACTAGATCAATATAGACACCACAGCAGATTCTTCTATTACTTCTCTGTAAGTAGCACTATAGATGGCGTTACTCTGGATTAAATCAAGTACAGCAAGTATAGAATTTTGATTTCAACTGTACTTCATTTCATTCTTATTGGAAAATACGATGAAGTGGCTTAGCTTCCTCTGTATTTTTGCACTCTCTTATAAACTGCTAGACTCTGATTTTACAATGAAGGAGTTAAGAATCTATATTCAATTGAAATTCTGTAGGAATAGGGTGTATTAGATTTTAAGACTTCTTGAAAACCTAATTAGTCCTCGGATGACTTAGAAGCTTCACAGATCTTGAGAGGTTCCACCATGTGTGAAGTTCTTGTTCACTTTGAACCTTTTTTAATAAAAGCAGGTATTGATTGTTTTTCTGTGCTCTTCTTAGTCTGTTAGTTGTCCTCTTTTTAGTGTAATACTTCATAGGAATTTTTTTTTTAGTTTTTTTCTTTTCTTTGTCCTATAATACACTCAACATTAAAATAATTATTGCTCTGAGTCCTTTAACAAAATAAAAACTAAAGAGATCTTAGGGGCTAAAGCGTATACAATGTTCTGGTTTCTTGATAATTAGTTAAGCATATGTATCTTACTCAGGGCAAGGTCTGCTCTGATGTTTAAAAATTCAACAGTAAACTTTAAAATGTAGAAGGAAGTGGCTTCAGATGTATTCTTTGTTTGGTTTTTCTTTAAAAAGGCAAGAAATAAAATACAAACAAAAATTTGTATCCCTGAAAGCAAATTTGATGTTGTAGTTGGTTATACACACAGAGTTTTTTTAAAGGCCAAATTGCATATATACACCTGAGTGATGCACGTTTATTTCCTTTGTGTGACCTTTTAAATATAAGCTTTACATATTAAGTAAATGGAGTAGAACAAAATTGCTACTAGAGCTCTTGTACTTGAATTTTTACATTTGTTTCACATGATTCTTGCCAGGTGCCTCAATATGTGTTTGTTTCATTCACTGGGCTTTCATATCACTTGTGGAAATTCGGTCAAGAGCTTGTGTTGGTTTGGCTGCCAGGGAAATCCCATATGTGTCTGTGGAATGGGCACAAAAGGACACAAATATCATCTTGTTTAGCCTTTCAGTTATGTGAGCATATCACATTTGTTTGAGTTCAGGTGAAGAGTGTTAAGTTATGGATTCACTTCAGTTTACAAGAATTTCTTAATTTTCTTAAAAATATGTGGGCCAACCTTGTTCAAAGGAATAAGGTTTGCATTTTTAGTTCACATGAACATATGTTGTGGAGCTGTATGTGATGTTTATTCTCAATTGCCCTGTTACATGTGTTAATCTTCAGATCTTCAGAATGCTCTCGTGCATCTGGGAGGAAGGGTTGATACTTTTTCTTCTGAGCCTTCTTCAGCAATCCTTCCCTTACAGACTGGGATGTGAAGACATTTGATGCCTTATTACCCTTTCACAAAGTGTGATCTGCAAAATACTTAAATTATTGTATGTTGAAGAGTAATAATATTCTTTGTGACTGGAACGTAAGAAATTCCTTCCCAAATACCAAGTCATGGTGGTCTTTTTCAAAAAGGCAGAAACTCTGTTCTCTTTTTTTTTTTTTTATTTTATATATTTAACAGAATGGGAAGAGTCTGTCTTGTGTTAAAATTATTTGATAACCCTTATAAATGGTAACATTTTTATTTTTAGTGGTTGAGCAAATCTGGGCACTTACACAAATTTCATTGTATTGGAGTGTTGCAGTATGAACAAGTGAAGGTACAAAGTGAAGCAAAGTCTGAAAGCTGTTGCCAGAGCTAAAAGCATCTATACAGAGAACTGAATACAGGATATAAGACAAGCAAAGTCACCAAAGAGGCAATGTGGTTAAATTGACTTGTTTTGGCAATGCTTAAGATTCTAAAATGTGAAAGAGAAAATGGGATATCATAATTTGTAGAAGCAACTTATTTGGCACATGGAACCCAAGACTCATTTTGGCTTAATTTCAAAATGTCCTTTGAAATTTTTAGATAAAAATTCTTGCTTTTTTTCTTTTTAATTACAGAAGAAACAGAGGAAAGGAAAATGCCTGTGTTTTGTTGTCATTTATTTTGAAGTAATTTACTCTTCTTCTAACTTTTGACTAAAATTCTAGTAAGTGAACAATACAGTATTTGTGAGGGTTTTCTGGCAGTGGTGAACTTCCTGGTAACCTGTTTCTACCCTAACATGGAGCAAATTCGGTACTTTTAAGATTTTTTACGAGGTTATTGGTGTTTAATGTAATTGAAACATGCATTTATTCAGTTATTTTTCTCTCACATTGGCATAGTGGTGAACCAATGGTTCAATAAAGCCAGTAGTCCCAAAGTAGGCTGCAGGATTTTATGCATCACCACACAGTGATGGCTGGGTTTTTTTCTTTGATTATTTTTTTCCCCTGAAAAAAATCACTGTTTTCTTTCCTTTTAAATACAGCCAGTCTCAGAGGTAGTAAATGCTTCAGAAGTGATGGACTGGCTTCCCTGGCCCTTCACACAACCCTGACTTTGGCCTTGTCCAATTCTTGTGCTCTCCCTTTCCTTTCTGCCAGCACTGGTGCTCTTCTGGCCCAGTAGTGAAATACTTCTGTGAGCAAGTCTGGCCAGAAACCAGGGAGGGTTTGTTATTTTTATGGGTCTGTTTTCTACAAGTTTCTTTCAGAACGGGTTTATTGCAGGTCCCTACAAAACTCTGCTGCTAGTGTGAGGGAAGAGGATAAAAGAGCCAGGCTGTGGGCAGTGGGGACAGTGGAGCGTTCAGGGAAGCAGGATGGCCTCCTTTGGGTGGCAACCAGCCCGTAGTTGTTGGGAAGATCGGCTGTGTTTGCATACATAAACCTTGACTCAGGAGCTGTTGTTTGGCAGTGGTTCGTGCATCAGAATCCCTCGTTGGAGTTGGGAAGCGCAGCTTGCCCGTGTGAAGGCTCGCTTTGCAGAGGAGGTTTTGTGGGGCTGTACTTGCAGATTGGCTCACGGGTCTGTTGAACGCTGTGCTGGCATTGCTGGTGGGGACCAGCAGTGATGGGGACTTGAAGGGTTTTAGAATCCTTCCACGTCTTATTCTTGCTCACCTGAAATATTAAAATTAGAGCATTCGTCCTATTTTTAATGTAAAATCATTCACTCCACTTCTGGTTAAATATCCCTAGAAATCTGTTCCTAAAACTAAGGTGTAATTTTTATAGGAATGACATTGAGACTATTTGGTGCTTTTGTAAAAGGAGAGACTTTTAAAACATCCTGGGAGGAGGAATTACAGAAAAATAATTAGTTATTGATTGCTACTTGCTTTCTGACTACTTAAGTAAATGTTTTAAAGTCTTTAATACCGTATTATTGTTGTAAGAAGGATAATTACTAGGTAAGGGTGCTTTTTTCCACAGGAAGACTGTCTGCCATATTTTATTGGCTTTCAGCATTTTCTAGCTATAACGTGCAGAACTGCTGTAACAGCATACTTGGAGAAACAGCAACAGCAAATTTATTTTGTATTCAAAGCGCAACTTGTCCTCATTTAAAAAAGAACAAAGGCATGAGTGCACTTTCACAGCAACAGGTATGTCTGTTCCAGCTGTTAGAGTATGAAGGCAATTTAACATGGGGTTGCTTGACTATAAATTCCGGTTTTAACTTTTTTGTCAAACTTCTGCTTCTGAAGCATGCATGGTTTCTAAGTGCATTTTATTAAGAGTGTTTTAACTCACATAACACTTGTTACAAGAAAAGCATTAAAAACTCTGATTTCTATAAAAAGTGTGATATTTAGGATTCAAGCCAGGGAGAAATGTTATGCAGTTGAACCAGGCTATGGAGTATTAAAAGAAAAGCTAGCAAAAGAAATAAAAGGGAGATCAGTAAAGTCTTCAAACAGGAAGAAAAGTCTTTGGTTAACAAGTAAAGTTGGAGAAATCTCAACATCTTCACTAGCAGATGGAGATATTTCTGAATTCACTTCTACCAGAGCCAGACTCTGTCAGATTTAGTAGTTATTTTCTAGAATAGAAAAGTTGGGTTTTTTTTTTTAGTGTGATACTACTTTAAGTTATTTTCATAATAGTTGCATGTTTCTGCTAAACTAGTGAAGTTAAACTGTTTTAATTATACTTTAGCATTCAAAGACTACAATGCTGAACATGGAGTCTTGGCTACTCTAGAAGTTATTACTTCTGTGCTGCTGATCCTCTAACGGTGTAATTTTGTTAAGGGTAGTCTTTCCAGACTTAAAAGCTTTAACAACATGGATATACTACCGGAAGAATGTTAAAATGTGGATTGTCCTGAAGTGCAGCAGAAATCAGTAGATCAACTGATACCTTTTGGTTATGAAGGGAGAAACCAGTGAATACGGGTGTCATGCATCTTAGTCCTGCCATGAGCTATGGTAACTCGTCTTAGTTCAAGGGGAAGAACAGCCTTTCTTTTAAACAAATGGAAAGAGAAGAAACACCTAATGAAGAAAAACCAATGTTTTTGGGGATAGAAGGTGAACCAGGCTCCCTGAGACATCTCAGTTGCCGCAGTGCTGCTGTGTATTAGCACAAGGCCCATTAACATCAGGCATCAGTCGTCCTTCCACCACGTGTGTTGATGTAGGAGACTGAACTGTATCCTATCAGCTTTCCAGCATTGTGGGCACACCGTCATTTACTGCCACTCACAATAAAGGAGCTGTCAACACAAAGCCTGCCTGCCTGCCTCAGGAGGCAGCTAACAGCCCAGGAGCAAGGGCCTTGATTCAGCAAATATTTGAGCAAATGTAATGTTACCTGGCACATTTAAAGATAGCTTTCTCTCCTTTGTCAGAGAACATAATTTTTTCTTAATTTGAGAATGAGATTTAACAATACCAGTAAAATCTGTCTAATAAGCTGTTGGAAGAAATGTCTCAGTGTTGAGGAAAGAAAGTTTTCTTGGGGTGTTTTTTTTTCTTCTTTTTTTTTGAGTCTTTTTTTGGTTGGTTTTTTTTGGGGGGGGGTGTTTTTGGTTTTTTTTTTTTTTTTTTTTTTTTTTTTTTTTTTTTTTTTTTTTTTTTTTTGTGGTTTTTTTAAGTGTCTCAGGGCCCTGCTGGCAGCACAGGCTGTGCCAGATCTCCATTTGTTCAGACTGGATTATGGCTTTGACTTTTGGAAGTAATGGAATTATTGAGAACTGTTGGTTTTGGACCTCTGCAGAGGGAGAACATCTGGCAGGAGCCTTACTGCATTCCAACTTGCTTATGGAGGGGGAAGCACTTGTTGGTACAAAATGCATACTGGAAAAAGTAGTCCTTGACACTACAGGCTGATGCTAACTTCCATCAGCTCAAATTATCAGTCATATAAATGCAAGTAGAGATGCCTCTAGAAATTTTTTAATAGTTTACTTTGAGTCTTTTTTTTCTCTATGCCTAAAATAATAGAAGAAAACACGTTTTGCCCTAGGCAGCTTTTTTACTGAGGGAAGAAGATGCTACCTTTCCCTTGGACAAAACCGTTGTGCTGCAGGGCAAATAGTGAAGCCCTAACCTTGCAAAAGCTTCTTTCTTGATTGAAGATGAAGTATGGAGGATTTCTTCTTGATTTTTGGCAAAAAAGGAGAGAAATAAGTGAGCCAGGTTGTAATAATGACCTAAGTCAACACTGGCTATATTTATTCTATTGTTTTTCCACATGTAACTTAGAGTTAGCCTGCCACAGCTCTGGCTTCAGTGAGCAGATGTGCAGTGCTTGCATTTATCCATTAAGCATTCTTCTCTCTTTAAATACTGAGCAGATAAACTTTGTGTTCAGAGTTAGAAGAGAGTTTTTAATGCTGAAATTTTAATATAATAGACACTTTCCCCCAGCTGTATGGGAAGAACGAGAATTCTCTCATGACAAACTTAAGTTCACACAGCCTTGATGTGTAATTTCTGTTTTGCTTAGTAATGAGGGTTAATTCCTGCAGCTGACTTAGATGTGCTCTTTAGAACAAGGAAATGTAAGAAGTCTCATTGAGGATGTGCCTGTCTAGAGGCAGACTTGAAACTCTTTCAGACTTGTTTGTACTCTACATGCTTTGTTTCATGAAAAATGTAAGATGTCAGTGTATTGTTGTTTTAATGTGAGAGGCTGCATGCCATGCTCTGGTTATAGACTTTTGATTTCAGTATTGTAGGGTTGCCAAAAATCAGATACTGAGATACTGTGTACCTTGGCAAAGTACAGGTTTTCTTCCACATGTTTTTATGAAATAGCTTGATGTAGCTCTGCTCAAGTTCAGACTCAGGCTTCTGTGATCTTGACTGTGTATCTGGAAGTATCTTTATTTCCAGTCACATTATTGTAAACGTGGAGTTACACTGGCATTTCCTTGGCTATATTGCATAGTATGTTTGCCATTATACTTAAGGCTCAAATTTCTGCCTCACTGAATTCCAAGTTTTTTGACTGATTCTTGATTTCTCCACTGGTTTGCCTTCATGAACTTGGAAAGTCAAAATATATGCTGTTCCTCAAAAAATTTATCAGGTTTTTCTCCCCCCCGCCCCACTCTCTGCTCAATATGTCTGAGGATCTTTTTCCTTGAAAGATTTTAGTGTTAAGGTATTAATGATCTTCTAAATAGCAACAAAGTAATTTCAATTTGTTGCAACTGTATTATCTTAATTGTATGTGTATAAAGAGGCATGGCAATCATCAGCATCATGGAAGGATACTGACCTCGAGTTGATCTTGGAATTTGTTTTCAAGAGGCTCAAAATTTGCTGGACACCTTGTGATATAGTAAATGATTAAAAATACTTTTTCTTAACATTTTTAGACATGTTGTTAGGAAAGCTGTCACACTTGCCATGTTTTCTTTCCTCATGAAAGTTAGCACCTCAGTTACACACTGTGTAACTCACATTAATTGTGTTCTGGTGCCTGCATTGGCAGTTTTCTGTACACTTGTGTTGTAATACAGTTGGTAACAGTAGCTGTTGCCTGTGAGGCTGTATTAGAATATTTTTGGCCTGGTGTGTGCAGTCTCATGACACTGGCCTTGATTTGGTGTGTATATATAAATATATATATATTTTAAAGTGTGTGGTTATATAAAGCAGTTGAGTCATAACTGAAGTAACCACAGGAAAATCTGCCAGTAGAACAGATTATTATGATAGCTGGTACTGTAGGGCCAAGACTTGCATATTAGAGCTGTTCAGCCTGACACTTCATGGCTCAACAGAGGGGAATAAGCAGCGTGATGCAATTTAATAGCAGTTTAACTGTGTGTGTTTGCGTGTGAATAAAAGCTCTGGCTTGTACCCCTACTAAAGGCTTGATCTCTAAGCTGGTGTACTTTATTCACATTTGTGACCAGGGAGGCTTCAAAATGTACTCTGTGCGCACACATGTAAATATTATTTGTATACAGGATAATTTATGAAGATTAGCTTTTTTTTTTTAGAATTTTAACCTTAAATTGGATCAAAAATAATGTTAAAGTTTGTATTAATATAGGGAATTTTGAGATGTGTGTGAAGAATAGCTTTACTGTGTAGTGCTCTGAGCACCTTGGATTTATAAAAAAATTCCTTTTTTTAAAAGTTGAAATGCTAATTTTTGTAGTTTTTGTCATTAGCTTATGCTTGAAGTGTCTGAATAACTATACACAGCTAACAAATGCATGTTACATACAGTATTATAAATACACTCTCCTCTTTGAATAGTACCTGATGTACTTTTTCTGGCAAAATGGGTGTAGCAATGTGCAATTTTCTAGTTTAGTACAGTTTGTGTGAGAAATGCCAGTTCCAATTTTATTTGGAGTGGGTTGTATTGTATTTAAAGTGTCCAGGTCATGCCAGGTCACTTGGTGTGTTCGGTGACATGATTCAGAGTCTAGGAAGCAGAGAATACGAGGAAAGAGAAGCAGGTAATTTCTGACATTTCTGTAAGGGCACTGCTCTTACAGGAATTAATAATCCAATGTTGTTCTTAGGGAGCACATAGGTCTTATTGCAAGAAATGAATAGGATTATTTGTGAAATCAAGTTAAAAGTAGCAATTGCCTTTTTTTTTAATAGCAAATTGTATTAGGTAATGAGTTGAAACAAATCTAAAACATATTTGATAGTTTTATAGGAACTGTATTACGAGTACTGACTTTTGATGCCAGTAGACACTTTTAAAACAAATTTAAGCTTTTCTTCAGTTTTTCTGAACCAGCATGGGTTTTTTTCCATTTTCTTCTGAATTTATACAGTGTCTTTTGTTGCTTTAGAAAAAGTTCTTTGAGCATACACCATAAAGTTTTATTCGGTCCGGAGAAAATACTCTTCTTGCAAGTAATCTTCTGTATGAAAGTATAGGCTTTAAACAGCTTTACATACAGGGAGAATTCAATTTGCTAATATATTAGGTTACAACTACTTTTTAATATCTGCCAATGCCAAAATTGGTCTAAGTTTTGGTTATTGCCCAGGTAAATTGTGTACTTGTTGTACATTCCTCCCATTTGAATAATTTTGTTCTTCTGAAGTTTCAATTGTGATTACCTGTTTTACAGATAGAAATTAACTTTGTATAGAATATCTTCTGACTGTTCTTCAAATAATTTCCAAAATGACTGGAATAGTGGATATTTATTCTTTGCTATGTCAGATAATCATGCTCTGGAATTCTCCAGGATAAACAATGTTTCAAAAATGATAATTAATTTATTTACTACTGTTAATAATCACTGTTGATAGTTCAAACAAACTGATCTTTGCAAAGATTAATATTCAAATGGAAGCCAGTGTTTTATGGGTACTAATCGAGGTAACCAATGTTCCCTCAGGGGGCCTTCAGTCCCCACAGGGCTTCCTTGCACTTTTAAATCCCTGCCATTAGGGGCTGGTAGAACAATTTCAACTCCCTGGTTATGAACCTGGCTGGGCAGGTGGGGAAAGGTATGAAAACTAATAGGTAAGCCCAGGAGAAATCTCACTTTTACACTGCACAAGAAGTGTTCAATAGCCATAGCTCAATACAGGGAGGAGAGTGAGCAGCATTGTGCAATTTAATAAAATTATCTTGGGAAGTTTCCTGAAGTAATTGTTAAGTCCTGAGTTGGTACCAGATGACAGACTCAAGGTGGTGTTTCTGTGACATATCCATAGCTCTGCCATTCCTTTTCTCTGGAGCAAAGGTACAAAAAAGGATACTGCTCTGCTACTCCCACTGGTGCCTCTAGTAAGAAATTCTGTTACTGGGGAGGAACTTTGCTTTTTGATCTGGAGGAATGGGAGGAGCTTGGTATCTCTATGCTGGCAGACAATTAGTACATTCCCCAAGGAACAGTATGCACTGAGATTTGAAATTTTTTTTTCCCCTCCATGCTTGCACTTCCCCTTCCTTTTCCTGTATGGTAGAAGGTGGATGGAGAGAAAGTTCTCTATTTATATAGTTTGAAATGAAAGCGGTTTGTCTTTTATCTAATTATAATTTTGCATCTGAATTTATCCTAATGGCACTTAAGTGGTTAGACTATTGATAGGTTGCCTGCCTTTCATTTCTCTTCTCAATTTGATTAATGCCCTCAGCTTTGGATATTTTAAGCCTGCCACATTATATCTATTGTCAAAGGTGCTTTTTGTTTTGAGTATCATTCTGGTCCCCTTGTCATCCGTGTTTTCTCCCACTCCCTGAGTAATAAATGTGTGGAACTTTAGCTTGTCTTTATTTATTTATTTATTTATTTATTTATCTGACTTGTGAATTTTGAGTTCTTTGTTAGAATATAAATTGTTTTATTATGCTATTAAAAATATTACGTCTACTATAAAAAGATAAATAGTTTTAATTGAAAATAACAAGAAGAGGCTGAGAACTAGGCTTAACCTACTGAAAGCTAAAATATTTGAGTATAGTATTTCTCCATCAAATATTATTACTCTTTTCATCCCCTTATTAGAAAGCCTAGACCTAAAATATTATTTTGGGTAATAATTGGTATCATACTTCACTATAAACTTTTGCAATATATGGCCTAATGGTAGATTGATTTGTTTGTGTGTCTGAGATGCAAAACACAATCAACGCTGTTATGGTTTGTGCTGTAGGTTTTTTTGTAACTGATTTCAGATGTTGAATCTTATCTGAAGGAATATCATTACTCTGAAACAAAATTGGATAAAGAAGCTATAAAAGATAGAAACTCATACCTTGAGTACCTAGTATAACAATATACAATGTGATTTTTTTTGTCAAATCATTTATTTGATCAACATCATAGCAGATGGTAACCCTATAAAGTATATTATCGTGTTTACACGAACATTAGAGCCTGTGTCTCTTGAAATAAGTTTTAAATATAGTCTTCTTTGTCTTATTGCCAGCAAGAACAACCTTCATTTCAGTTTGATTGTAAGATCCAATTTTTTTTTTTATTAGATGAACATTTGGATCTGTTTCTTCAGAATGAATACATATGTTGAAATAATGAGGCAACAGGTTTCTTCAGGTTTTCTTCTAGAGTAGCTTGAAATGCTCACAGCAGCATCATAAAAGTGATGTTAAGCAAAGCCTGTTCAGAATCCAGTGTATAAAGCCAGAGAGCATCCTCATGACTTGGCCCGGTCCCCCCGAGGTGAGTGAGGAGCACGCAGCCTTTCCTGCAGACTGGCCCAGGTCCTGAATTTGGGCTGTGCCCCGCGGGCACGGCTGGCCAAGGTCAGGAGTGTCCTCGCTGGGACAGCAGCAGTGAGTGCTGTGGAGCTGCCCTGTGAGCCAGCCCAGCCCCAGACTGCCAGCTGAACCTGCTCGAACAAACATCAGACTTCCAGAATTACTCCCTAACTAAACTGCAGCATATGTGCTATAGAAGTAGTCCATTTTGATTGAGAACTATGAAATCATGAGTAATTTCAATTACTTTCTGTCCTCAATGCCTACTAAAAAAAGGAAGTGGCGATAGAGCCTTGTTGTACTCCTGTCTGCCTGAATGCATATGTCTGTGTTATTGGACCTTTATAACAGCACAGTTCAATTTCCACCTCTTTTGCTTTACCTACAGAGGCTGAGATACTGCAGCCTTGCCCTGCATGTTTGTCAGTGCTCTGCTAACTGTCACAGCTTTCCTGTGCCCTCTAACATCCTTGATGAATTAGTGGATACTGGAATTGGTCACTGCATTTCCGTGTGGAAGGGGGTTATACAAAGGTGATGATCCTCCTGGTTCCTCTGTTCTCTTTTGCATTTCCCAGGAAAATGCTAGAACTCTTTTCATGACACTTTTGCTTTGAGACTGTCTTGGTGTGATTCTATGACAATACTATATTCCCCATCGCCTGCTTGATCTCTAGTGTACCTTTATTGAATTAATTACCACAGATGACTCTCATGTTCTTTCTTACCAAGTCTTCTCTACTTCAGGAGCTTTACATCTAAAAGGTGAATCTGATGGTCCTGGCTCAGTCACGTAGAGTTACCTTTGGCTAGAGTTAAAGTTTAAAGTGTTAAAGTATGCATTGTTTTTTTGTTTGTGCCCATCCTGCTAGAAATTGTCTGGGTCTTTGTCTTGGCCAACATTCGGGTGGTTTTCATCTGTCATCCATGGAAAACACATTCGTGTACAAAGCAGGAGAGATTCCTTGAGCACCATGGTAAACACACATCTAATTTCCTGGTTGAGTGTTGCTGGCTACCTGGGTCAGCACTTGTTTGGTGTCTCATGTTGATGGAGACCAAGAGCAGCCAGGGGTATCATTCCAAATCAAATCCAGATGTCAAGCAGCAGTTTGTCAGAGTGTTGGTGTTCTGTGTGCAGTATATGATTTCTTTTTTCTTGTAGCTTTCACAGAGCATCTAAAATGTGAAAGCATGTTACTTGTGTGAAAATTTTGTGTAAGAGATAGGTCTACATGCAAGCCTGTTTGGGGTTTATAAGAATAAAAAAATGCAGCATGAAAAGGAGGAAAAAGACACCTGGCAGCAAAAAGGAAGTTTACTACTCTAGCTAACTGTACTGGGCTTTTTTAGATCAAATGAATTCTGGGAACTAGTTAGAAATTAATTTTCTTCCTTATCTGAAACAGGTACAATTTGGTTTAGAGCAGTTTCTTTAAACAATTTATTTGCATAATTCAAATGGTAGAATTAAAATACTAGAATTTTTAGCTGTACATATGCTGATTTAGCAGAACCATAACATAAGTCCTTATGTCCCACTGAGTCAAACTTTTAAATGAGTAGCATGTTTTACTGATTAGGGGTCATGCATCTGAATGCTCTATGCATAACCATTATCTAGTGACACATTTCCTGAAATGGGTTGATACAACCTACTGTATCTTAGGCTTTCTCAAGGACTTTATCTTACAGTAAGATATTTTTCTTTTCTCCCCCCACATATGTCTCTTTTGAAACTAAGGCAATGGAAGACTTGTTATGATAATGACTAGATTACTAGCACTGTTGTTTCTGGCAGAAAAGAGTCAATTGTGCCAAAAGATTACTTTTGCCTTTGTCAGTGCCAGCCACGACTCTTTACTCAGCTCCTGGACCACTTACAATGAAACAACAACAATACTGTCAGCTGCAAAATGCAGTAAACTTCCCCAAACTGCTGGCTCAATATAGTGTTGCTTTTGCATTTTCAAAGAGCATTCTTCAACCTCGAGAATCTTTCCTGCAGTGCACAAAAAGTGTCTGTAGTTTTTATTTGAGTGATTTACTATACGTTCAGTTTAACATTCCCTTTTGCAGGCTTTGTCAAAACAGTATTTTATAGCTTCATAAAGCACATTTCTTAAGGAAATAATGATTAGAATAGTAGTAGTCCATGGGTAATTATTTATAGTATTAGCTTGCAATCTATTTTGCAGTATGGTCAGTCTGAGAAATATGCATGAAAATTTTATAGCTGCAATATAAAGTTAGGATTTAGAGATGATTGTATGGAGTAGCTTGCACTCTACTCTTATTTATTGGGACACTTTATTTATAATTGGGACACTTAGTTCTTATTTATAAATTATGACATTATAAAACTTCATAAATAGTTTATAGTATATATCACATAAAGAATTTATGCTATATATCAAAGCTCTTTATGAGAAAACTTCGTGTGACACGGAAATAATAGGTTGCATTTTGTAGGCCAGAGTGCTTTGAAGTCTGCAGTTTAGGATGGAAGTGTTCCACATGTTGCAAAAAAGGTCTTGTGAAGCAGATAATCAGGAACCTAATTGTTAGAATAGTAGCAGCCTTATTCCATATGAAGGAATTTTTTATAGGAATTCAGGTGCTTTTGCAATTAGCTGTTTGAGAATGTGGTTTAAAGATGGTTTGACCAATTAAATTTGGATAGAAATTGGATAATATATGGGACATATATTCTGATACAGTCTTTAAGGGTCTCCCTGTCTTTTCTTTCCCCTTTCTCTTGTGAGCTGTAACCTGGATTTGCATAAAGGGAACTGATTCTAAAAGAACCGTTACAGAGTGTAAAAAATAATACTGTTTTAGTAGGGCAGAGACCATGATTCTCTGTGGGTTTTTTAAGCCATTGAAATATAACCAGTCTGTCTTGCCTTTTTCCTCCATTATGCTAAAATATCTTGCGTGTCATGTAAAGGCCAAGTAGGGGAAATAATTTTGCACATTTTACAATACTTAAGCATGACACAAGAGCAGAGAGTAGATAACAAGTATGTGTTCCACAGTATGTGCTGCAATATTTCAGTGCTTGCTTGAGATGCAGATAAATCTGGCTGTTCAAAAAGCCATGATGTTCACATCGTTGTGCTTGTTTTGTTACTCATGCTAATTTCTTATTGGGTTGGGCAGACTGCAGATTGGCAAATTTCTTGGCTTTTTATGCTCCTGTTTTCAGCAGCTGCAGGTGTCCAAATGAACAGGTTCCTCTGTAGCCAGCTTAATTAATAAGGAAGCTGTTCATCTGAAGTTTTGCTTTTAGAAACACTGCTTTAAGTATGTGAAAGCAGATGAATTTACTTAAAGCGTATGGAAGTGAATGAATATTTTTTTCAGGTCACATCAGAGAACATTGTTTTTGCTATCATTTCTTATAGGTTTGTATTTTTCTTTTTATTGCTAGGTATGGATGAGCGAACAGGTGCCACATCCTGGGGAACAAGCGGTCAGCCAAGTCCTTCATATGAATCTTCAAGGGTAAGATACCCATGTAATAATTCACAATGAAATTTTATGGGCATGTACAGCGTAAATCAGCAGATGATTTGGCAAAGTTTTTGAAGGGAAACTCCTTTAAATATACAGATTAGCATCTTCTAGAGACTTTAGTGACTTTGGGCTACAGCAGCAATTTAGATTTCTAAGACTAAAAAACATACAGGCTAAGAATTCATGAAAATAGACCACATGTAACTGTATGCTTGAATGATGAGCATGTATTTTATTTAACATATAGTCAGAAAATGAAAGTAGAAGTGGTGTTACTTAGGAGCAGATTTATTGGCAAAATGAAGGGAATGCAATGCTTGCCTCCCTGTTAACATTAACCAGCTATAGTATGTGCTGTTATGATGTTGGAGAGAGGCTTTTCTTTTTAAATACCTTCCTCCTGTTCTTATTCCAGCTTCATCCATCCCAATTATTGAGCTGAAGGTTCTTGATAGTATCTGATGTCCTAAAATAACATGACCCTTTTCAAACTCAACTCAATGGTCAGAAGCAAGCTTCCCCCTAGTAACTCACATTCCCTTTCATCTACTCCGTTTTCTTTTTATGAATATTTACTCCCTGAAAGGACGATGAGCTAAGTACCTAAACTAGATATACACAGCATACCTGATGTTCTGATTTCAGTGCCTTTGAGCCAGAGAGCTGTGTTAGCACTTGCACCTGTGCAGCTTTCTTGTGCAGTGGAATGAAATGGGTAGGCTGCAAGACCTAGTTCAGCTCACTGGATGTTGTTACAGCCTCTGCCTTACTTTGGAAGACAGTAATAGAAAGACTTCTCATGAAGTCCTGATTTTTCCATTGATCATTAGTAAATAAATTATAATAAATGTAGAAGTACTTAATGTTGAAGAAATATTTCTGTGCAACATGGAAATTAGGCATTCTTTTAAAACATCTGCCATAACATGGGGCATGGAGCTGAACCTTCAAATGCCTCCTCTACATTTGAAATGGAATCTTTTTATGCAGCTTTATGTAACTCATATTTTTGTATCAATTTTAATCAATTATGAGTTAAGCTGACCTAACTGGAATTTGAGCTTGTGATTCATTAGCTGTGTGACTGTATTAATCACAATTTTTTTGTATGTTAGAGGATCAGCCAGCTAATATTTGAATAATGTAAAGTCAGTGAGCCTTGTGTGGTGGTTTGTTGTTCTGGTTTATTTTTGGTTTTTTGGTGGTTTTTTTTTTTTTTTTTTTTTTTTTTTTTTTTGTATGAGACAGTAAAGAATGGTAATCTGGAATGTTGTTTAGGTGACGAGACTTTTCTTTTAAAGAAAACTCAATTCCTTTTCACAGGAAAACATCATTTCTGTGTTCTCCCCAGAAAAGTGAACACTAGAAAGATATATTCTCTGTATATAGAATTGGTAAAGGTTAAGAGCCACAAATTAATTTGTCCTGTGGCTGGGATCTTCTGTAAAAAAAGCAGAACACAGGAATTTCTCATCTGAATTCACTGAAAAAGCACTGGACTTCGTTTACCAGTTTAAATCAAGCTTACATGCATAAATTTTGGCTATGATGTATGGTCTTTAGTTCTTGGTTTTCTTTCAACTAATGAGGCAAATTACTGATTCAGGATTTTGAATAACGATAACTTCTGTCTACTCCTACATGTTCTGCTAGACCAGATGTCTCTGAGAAAGAGCTAAAATGAGTGTGTGGGTCTGTATTGTGAGAGTATAGACTGGTTTCTCGGAAGGCAGGGCAAATGATACACAGCTTTTTACATTTCTAGGTTATTCCTTGTGTTGATTAACCAGAGCTTAAGTAAGATGTAATTGTCTTACATGTTCGACTTTGTAATCCAGTGCTTTTCCCCATTATTTCAATATAGAATGTTTTTCTTGTCCTAATTGTTCTTACTGCTTGCTTGTCTGTTTGCAGGAAAATGGCAGTCTTCATGGAAAAAGCTCAGACCTCTCCACAGACATAGAAAAGTTGAAATCTCAAGAGGTACCACTTATTCTTTTTATATTGTGTGTGATTTTCAATTTTTGTTTTAAGTCCATGTGCAGTCTACTACTGGAGTTTTGCATTAAAGGTCACAATATGGTGTCAAAATTACTAAGAATATAAAGTGTTGGCTCACTATTGGCTGGAATTTCCAAAGACACGGAACAATAAGCTGTTTTCAAGTGAATAGAATTGGAATTTGGTGATGGTTTAGTGCATACCTGTTGAAGGCTAATGAAAAAAGATGGTGGAATACTGGCTAAAAGACATTTTTCTTTCCCAAATCTGTTCAGTTCAGTATAAATGGTTTGACTGTGGCCAGCAATGATGCATAAGGAAAGAGTGTAAGTATAGGGCAAATATTTTGCCACCTTTACTGTGTACTCTCCTAGCAAAACCCCAGCTCTTGGCTTAGATTTCCTGGACAGAGCCAACCTTTTGGACATGGTTCTTATAGCTAATGGTGGGCTTGCTCTCTGCTATTTGTGAATTTTTCTGGTTTTTTTGTCCTGTGTGCTGCCCAGTGATGTAACTAATTTCCACCATGTTCCTGTGTTCCAAATAGTTACTGACGGACTAGATAATTTTTATTCTTTTCCCCAGAAACACCTTTATTTTACATTCCACTTCTATATTCTCCTCAACCAAGCTGACGTATTGTAATCTATTGGTATCTGCTTGTACAGTAACTGCTCCTAACCTGTGGTTGGTTCTTGGTGTCATTCCCTGAATCTTTCTTCTTCTTCTGTATAACTTCAGAGTTAGGGTGATTATGACTGCATGCACTAGTCAGGAGGAGGGTATGCCATAAATTTCTGCCTCACATAATGATAGATTCATTCTCTGTTTCTTTCTTACTTGTTACGAAGTCATGCATTTTTTGATTGTCACTGAGCTGTGAAGTGATGTTGTTTTAAAAACTGTGTAGAAAAATAATATTTTCTCTTACATTG
This sequence comes from Callaeas wilsoni, assembly GCA_013398955.1. Taxonomy (NCBI): domain Eukaryota; kingdom Metazoa; phylum Chordata; class Aves; order Passeriformes; family Callaeidae; genus Callaeas; species Callaeas wilsoni. Next base: position 44,714 of record VWPU01009024.1, read on the forward strand.
CACCATACTTGCCACATTGTTATGACATCAAGTCGTTTTTGAGCATGTTGATTTTGTATTTATTTACACCAAGTTTTATCTGCTCTTTTATTACCAATTTCATGGAGAACTTGCTTTGCAACTCTAAACTGTAAATGCTTTAACGTTTAGTTAGGATTATTTTTAAAAAATTGTTATCAACAAACCTTACTATATTTGTTTACCCACTATTTTTGATTTGTTCATGGATCTATTGAAGAATGTTGGTATGGGTACGGTTTTTTGAGGAATTGCGGAAAGCATATTGGTAACTTCTTCTCACTGTGAAAACGAGATGTATGTTTCTGTGCTTGGGGTGGAGTGTTTGTCATGTGGTTTAATCTTTTAATCAATAATTAATTCAGACAAGAACCTTCTCTCATATGTAATAGCAGTTTATTTTATTTTAAGAGTCTCTGCTAATACCTTATTGAAAGCTAACCCATTCTTATTTCAATAGTGTTTTGAAGTAACGTTAAAAGCTAGGAATCACAGCAGGCTTGAGAAAACCTCATATAGGAGCTTTGTCTTTTCATTACCTAATGGTAAATAGTGTTCTAGCTCTGAAAGAGCACCAGGTATTTGTTTGAATTTGCTGTGAGGTTCTTAGATTTGTGAAGAGGTACAAATTGAGACATTAGTGACTTCTGTGAGCAAAATCTTTTGCACAGGCCAACTGTTTTGTTAGAAAAATGAGTAATATGAAAAGATACCTATTGCAGGGGGTGAAGAAAAAAGTAGGAAAGCTCTATCGTTTACAGGAATAGTTCAGGAATGGTAGTTAGCAAGTCAGTGGAATTCTGTGAAGTGCTGATGGCCTCCCTTATTCTTGAATGGTTGTACTGAAGTCCATATACAATACTGTGTACCGAGTTTGTTTCTGGTGGGGCTTGTTTTTCCTCCTGGTCTCCGATCTTGTTTTTACCTTTCTGTGTGCAGCAGTAGTGGGTTTTCAGTGAGTATCTTTGGTTAATGTATGCAAGTCTCTCCCTTACCTGAGTGATACAGAGCTACAGATATTTTCGCATGTGTTCGTAATGCCTTGCATTAGAAGAGGAGCTCTTAGTGTGTTTTGCAGAGGATGGTGAAGCTGCTTTTAAAAAAAGTCTTGCTCTACTGAGCTCTTTGAAGCAAATTCTGAGGTACTTGACTCGAGTACCATGTCTTCTGCACAATAATATTGCCCTACAGCACCTGAAAGTTTTGTCTTCCTGTTGTGAGATGATACTGAACTTCTTTGCTTTCCTGCTGTATTTGCAAGTTGTAATTTATACTCAAGACGTAGCAAGAAATTGGTATAGTCACTTTTTTTGGAGTAAGCACTGCATTGTAATTAAACATTTTTTTGGTCATAGTTGTTATTGCAGTGTGGCTAACGATTGCTGTTTCATGAAGAATAATGCTGCGAGGTTTTCTTCTGTTGTTTTGGTTTTGTCAGAAAAGGAGCAAGTCAGTTTTTGATCTGTTTAGATTGCTGTCTCCAAATCAAGTGCATCTGAAATGTTTTTCATAAGACATTTCCTTGATGGATTTCCTTTTTATATATACACACATAATAATTATAGCTGTTAAAAATTTAGCATAAATTAGCTGAGGCATTTTTCTTCTAAATCTGAACTGTGGGTGTTTCAAACAACTTGCAACATGTACATTGCACTAAAAGCTGTGAGTGTACATTTTGCCCTGATTTAACATGAATCTAGCTTCAGTAGTGAGGATGCTGTTTATCCTCCTGTTCCTTTACGTAACTCTGCTATGTATTTAATGGAAGCCAGAGTGGAACTGATCAAGATAGCACTGTTAGATTAGATGGTTTTGTTTCATCAGGCAACAGGTTGTTCCCTCTACTATATGTAAAATACTCAGACACAAATTGGAACCTGAAATACTTTATACCCAAATTATACTCCTTTCTCCTCCAAGTAGTACTTTTAATTTGCAAAGAAGTCAAAAAATAGTAATGAGATAGCAGGTTTTGAAATAGTATTTTATACCTCTTAATCTCAGGTACATAACAAGAAGGGAAGCTGTTAAATAGCAAAACAAGACAAGAGGGACACAGAAATGCAGTAAGTGTTATCAAGTCTGTTGTATTTGTGTCCTTTTTGTCCTCCTTTTTTTTTCTTTTTTTTTTTTTGGTGCGGGGGAGGGAGGTTGTTTCATGGTTCTGCTGCTGGTTATTTGCTTTTCCTGATGTATTCTACAAGGTAGCAGATGATTCACTGTGGAATTAAAGCCCAAATTAAATATTCCATATTCAGTGCTCAGGACACTTGCAAATGCAGCATACTTTATAATTTGATTCATGAGCAACACTTTTGAAAGCCCGTTCTGTTTTTTAAATTCTGAATGCTTTAGTTAGGTTTTGAAGTATTTTCTTTAAGCATTTGTTGTTAGTCTGTTGGCTATGCTTGTGTTTTATTTCCTGGTTTATAGCTTAGATAAGAGCTAGAAAAATCTGGTTTCCATTATATGAATTTTTCATTTCAGCTATATTGGAGAAGTGGATCTTTTGGTTGTGGGTTTTGTTTTGTTTTTATTGCAACTACCTACCACATTGAAATTAGCATTAAATCCGTTCACAAATTAGTTTTCCGTGTGGCCAGGGAATTGTCCCATTGCAGATCATGTTGATTTTTGTCTCACAGGAGTTTAGAGAGGTGTAATTGGCTATTGTGTTTAGCTGTTTAAAATCAAATTTGTCTTTCAGTAACTTAACTTCTTGGAAGTGGATTTAGAGCTGGAGAAAATGATGTTTATTAAAAAATAAATAACATTCGAAATAAATTTGAAAAATAAATAAACTGTATTTTCAATTGTTCTCCATTCCTGCACACACAGTTTTCATGTATTTCAACTTGATATGTGAAAAGAAGCTACTAAAGAATAGTTTTAGAACTCCGTTACATAGCACGTTACTTACGGTGACACTTAGAGGATATTTGTGAAAGCTGTCTTGACTTTTCCCAATAATGTGTGAAATCTAGGGTAGCGATACCTGCTTTCCCCCCACCATGTAGCAGGTGACCAAATAACACAAAAAGCTGCATTTCTGTCTTTAGGATATTGTAGTTGAATGTTAACACTTGATGATGGTTATGAAAAGGGGCTCATAATTAAAGCTAGAAAGTGGAGCTAGAAAGCTCCTTGTTTCTGGTGCAGTTGGGTGGTCTCCATCAGCAAACTTCATTCCTTCTCTGTTCAAAGGAGTTTTGTACAAGCTTCTTGCACAATAAAGGGAGATGGGATTGAAGTACTGGCTGTTCTCAAGGGGCTGGGAGGTGGCAGACCTGGAGCCTGCAGAGAGAGAGGTGTTTGTTTCCTGGCACATCAGACAGGTCTCACCTTGGTCCCTTAGCTTTTGGATTGTAGTAGGCAAATGACAGCCACATGTATGAAACAGTGTAAGGAGGGTGGGGAGACTCCCATCATCATCCATCTGCTCCAGACTTTGTAAGATGATTTTGGTCATTGCTTGGAAGCAGCATTGTTCCCACTGGTAGTTTGCTGCAAGATTGTTAATGATTTAAATGGAGTTATGGCCATGACCTGTGACAATGTGATGTTTCTTGACGGTCCGTTAAGATCAATGAATATAGTGCAAGTGATTCTCAAGGCAAAAAGTGTACTCTTCTCTGGATTTATTTTTAGCTTACCTTAATTTTTTGCAACATTCTTCCTGATCTGTGTGTTCAGTAGACCAAGCCAGATTTTTGGCTCTCTAGTCTTTCCTCTATGAGCCATTGACAAATAGATAATTTAATGACTAAAAATACTCTACTTTTTCTTTTTCTTTTTTTTTAAAAAAAAGGTTGTGTATTTCTGGAAGCATACAAGATCATGTAATCCATAATCTTTTAAATTAACTAGGACATGTTGGTATGGCTGTTGTACAGAGCCTCTTGTCTAACCTTCAGTCAGTGACTCAGCACAGTGTTCCTGGATGTAGTCAGTCTCTCTGGTCTGTCTGTCTGTCTCTCACAGCCTCTGCATCTTGCTTTCTTTCCTCACTTCCCCCCTTCTCCTTGTGTTTTTTTCCCTTCTTGTTTGTCTTTAGAACTTTCAGATTAGTTTGGAGAGCCAGATAATCCAAAATAAAGTGGATTTTAGCAGTAGCTTCACTCATTCACTTACACATTAGTCATTTGGATGACTGTTACGTGATTCATAAGTTCATTGCCAAATTTAGCTTCCAAGGGACCTCAGTATTCCTGAGCTTTAAACAATTAATATTTGTTATTTAAAGTCAGCCAAACTATAAAACTCAAGGAATTGAAAGCAGCGTTCGTTAAGTTTAATCTTTTGGTCTCCAGCCATGTCAAAGTGCGAATTCAACCATTCATTTTAGTGGAATTTTAATGTCTTAAGTTTAAAGGCAATAACTGAGCTATATTGTAAATTGCTAAAATGCAAATATGTGCTTCGTGATCTGGCAGCTTGGTTACAAGCCTTAGATTCTGGTCTGTTCCCAGGGACTTGTGTAGGAGACAACTTGGGGCTAAGGGAGGAGAACCAAACAAAACCCCTGTTATCTCTAGTCTAGTGGACTTGAGCAGATGAAATGCTGTGGAGTAGTAAACTGTACAGGGAGGACAGCTCAATGAGTTGAGTATGAACTCAATAAATGCATAGGAAAATGCTGTGCCATGTAGTGACAGTGTCTTCTCTATTTTTCACATTTTACCCTGAAATGGAAGCAGGATGTTGTGCTTATTTAAAAACAAAACTGAAAACCCCACAACTTGAGTTAGGGTCGGGGTACAGTTTTGCTTATGCATAGACAAATCCTGGTGTGACTTCAGAAAATAATTGCTAAGGAACAATAGTTTTATATTTTTGAAGGGGAAGTAAATGGGAGAGAATTAATCCCACAGAAAACCTGGAACCAGTGCAATGAAAAAGGATAGGGGCAGTGAACTTGGTAAGGTTTTTGACTTGTTCTTAGGTGAGTTCTCTAATTAACTTTAACCAAAATGACAGAACTTTAATGGTCATTGAAAGACACTGAGTTTTAGGAGATTAATTACCACTTTGTAAGATGGGGCATAGACTCATTGTGCCAGACCTTCTCTCATGGTTTGGTAGGATAAACATGCTAGTAAGGAATGTGTTCTTTCTGGGTGTATGGGTTGGAGGTGTCTTCCTTTTCTCTTCTGAGTCTTTTAGAATAATACATTATGTAAGATAATTTTCAGGTGTCCTGTGTACAAGTATTTGTGATTTTGTAAATAGCGTCAGATTTTTAATTGGTTTGACTGTGTTAGTTCCTGTGCTTGGAAAATCCTGATACAGATACAGCCTAAATCACTTGGGCACTTGGGGCATCTTACCCAGAAGAGGTAGGGATGAATGTTACAACTGTGGAATTTTTTTATTGGTGGAATTTATTTATTGGAATGATTAGAGAACATCACTCTAATCCAGTGAAATCCCTGAAAAATGAATAAAGTTAAGAGCATTCAGTGTTGAGAGTGCCTTCACTACTCAGTTAAATTGCAGCGCTAATTAGTAGTAGTCTTTCTACTGCATTTCATAACAGGTATTATTAGTAGACAATGCTTGTTGCTTTTATTTGTAGATGTATCTGACTTGGTCTTTCTGATCACAAGCATTCAGTCAGACTGAAATCCAGGGAAAGGTCTGTGCAAAGTGAACAGTGACAACATTACAGAATGCTGTAAGGGAACGGTTAACCCCAATTGCACTTTATTTGGGCTATAACAGTACAGAAAGAGAAGTTTTGTCTTCCTTTGGGAAAGTTAAAGCTTGCTTTTGTAACAGCGATGTAAAAGGTTGGAACAAGCAAGATAGTTTTGAGTTTACAGCTGTGTCATCTAATCATATTCAAAATCAGTTCGCTTTCTGCAAGCAGAAAAATGCCCTGAGCTATCCGCAGTCCCTTCAGAACAGGGTGCTTAGAACAGGAAATAAATTTGTCCAGTGACTCCTGTTTTGTAGACTTTTTGCCAGTTATTTGCTGAACAGTCCAACTGTGCACTCTGATGTATACTAATCGTTCGGTAGGTTTGCTGAGAAGCCACAGGGGCAGAAATGGGGATGTGTACTCAGCATGGAGTGTCTCTTTCCAGCCTTTCTATGTTAAACGTGCCCTGCAGGTAACAGGAGGTAGAAATGCTCCAAAGGGCTTTGGAAGCCCACCTGTGGTCCAAAGAATGACATCACCAGCCAGAATATGTACCATCAAATAGCTCTTCCCAAGAGGGGAGAGTAACTTCTGGCATGACTGATTAGTTCCTTTTTCTGCTTGGAATCTGTAGTGATCCAGCTATATTTAAGTGAGCTTCAGTAGATTAGTCTTCAAAATTGCCAGGAACTGAGATTTCCTGCCTTTCAAAGAAAAAAAGAAAGAAATTTGGCAGTATGTATTATTGAGTCTTGTTTAAAACATGGGTTTGAAAAGGGGCTCTGATAGAATTTCCTAGAAATCCCTCCCCACACCACCTTTTGTTGCTTTTGCCATGAGGTATGAGTTCATGTGCCTGCTGATTGTGTCTTCTCTTCATTACTCAGTCACACAAGTGGGGTGTGTCTTTTAGAAACTGCAATCCTTCATTGGTATCCCAGTCTTTTTAAGGCTCTCAACTGTGTTCTTCTTTGAGCAGTAAGCATATGTTGTCAATTTGCACCGTCATATTTGTTAAATACATTTTTTGAGCTTTGATTGTATGACTAGAAGCTTCCAGTAGCTTTTCAGAAGCTATTGGAAGCATCTAAAGTTTTATCTGTGATTGGTTACAACTCTTCCCAGTAGTAGTACTTTGCTGTTTACTCTGTAGGTTAACAATACAGATGCAAAAACAAGGAATGGTATCAGGAATGCAATTTTATTTGAAGTGCAGCTTAAATGTGAAGAATGCTCTGAAAAAACTCTGTAATTTAAATCACTGTCCTTAGAGCTCTTCTGATTTTTCTTAATTTGTTTACATGAAGTGCAAAAGTTGTTAAATCAAAAATGCACGTGTTCGTGGTTATTTTGTATTCATTTAGTATGGGTGAGTTATATGTGGGAATCAGCCCAGGATCTCTAATCCCGAACAAACCTCTGTTGGCCTGAGTTGATAATCCATAACTGAATACTAAGACTCTGAATAACTGGTGTCAGGCATGGTGGCCAAGGTAAGACCTCTTTACATTGGTCCACTGTAGGTGAAGGCATAGGTTGCAATTTGCACAAGTGTGAATTCTCTAGTGACAAATAATGAAATGCCTGATACAATTAATTTTAGGAATTGCATTAAAGTCCAGAAAAGACCAATTCTGTTTAAAGGGCTTCCATATCCCTTAGTATATTTTCACCCTATATACTAAATGCTTTGTTTTCAATGGCTTTGGTGTTGTGAAGGATAACTCCGAGTATTTTCCAGGTAGATGAAGTAGTTGATTTGTCTGGTGGTGTAGGAATACAACTTGGCTGCTGTGGTAATTGGTTGCAAGTGCATTTTGGGAAACTGAGAGGGTATGTGAAAAGAACATGATGTCAAGTATTCGTCGAAGGAATTTTGATGATAGAAGGAAGAATACTCCTTTTTGTATAAACCACCCACCTAGTTCTCCAATTCTTCTATTTTGTGAGAGGGGTATGCAATATTAACATGGGGAGGACCATTAAGAATCCTGTGCATTAGGTAGATTGTGTTGCATGATGTGCAACTGTATATGAAATGAGTCTTATTTGTGTTATATTTTCAGTAATTATATTATTTACTTTTTAAATAAAGATGTCTTAAAGAGTTCAGTTTCTAGGCCTCATTTGGGCACCACTTGCTGAATGTCTGAGATGCGGATCCTCTTTTATCACTGATGGTGTCCTTTATAGTTTCTTTCTTTTAAAAATAAAGTATAGCTAAAGTATTGTCATAGGGAAAAAGGTTTTAAAAAACCAACCACGAAAAAGAATACAAGCAGAGACACAAATATGAAGCTAGCTACTTATGAGCTTTGTTTTTGGTCCTGTATTTGCAAATTTTAGTTTCTTTATTCAGCAGATTTAATTTCTTTCTTGTTTCATTTCAGCATAAAAATAAACCACATGTGGTGACCTTAGCTAGGAGCCACTCCATTTCCTCAGCAGCTGCTGCTCCACGCTGCTTGTCTGACAGACGGGGCTAGGTCACGGTTTCCAGAGGACACCCTTGTGGTCATAACCAAGTTGTAAATGTCACTAAGATTGTTTCTGAATGCCTATCACAAGTGTATCGGCGATTCTGAAGCAGATAAAGTCAGCCAAAGATTCAGCGGGGAGCTGGGTCTCCCGGAAGATTGCTTTGCAGCCAAACAGCAGCAGGGGCTGTGACACGCATCCGTAAGCAGCGGTAGCGCTGTGACAGTTCTTTAGCCCTCAGTTAGCAGCCCTTTGGTAGAACTGACAGCACGCCTGCAAAGAGGCCTGTTTCAGCCCCATTAATGTTGTCTTGAATGTGAGCCTGCGGTCTGGAGAAATGATAAATGTTCAGTGATTGATGATTTTATAGTCCCAGGGCACTCGGGATGGTTTCTCGTAGCTGTGAACAATTTTCCCTCCTCCCTTAATTAGGCCTAAGCTTCAGGTTTCTGAACAAGAAGTGACTAAGTGTGAAATGTAAGATAAGGTTTACAAAATGTCTTTCAAAACTTTGGCTACAAAGGAAGAACAATTTTGAGTGCCAGGTCTTTCATGTTTTGGTACAGAAAAAGTGATTCAGTGTGCATTTGGTAAGTTTGAATAGCAAATGGCATATTCATACCTTTATATGGAAAAGCTGATGGCATTTTGAAATGTATTGAGGAGAACTTTATGTAACTGCGTTAATTAAATAGTGCATACATCCCAGGACTTCTTTGTTTTCCATCTCCTCTGCCTTTGGTGTAAGCTTTCAATAGGCCAGTGTTTCCTGACTGTGTAAGGGTCTCTCCAAGTCTGGTAAGCTGGCTGTGCTAATGGTAGAAAAATGCAAAGAAGTATTTCAGTTTCAGTGCTTGTTTGCAAATTGGATGACAAAGTTGTTTATTTAATCACTATATGGAAGTAAACCTTTTGTCAGTGAGCTATGCTGGTTAGTAATGTGATAGTGTCAAAATGCCTATTAATCTGTAACATTAACAGCAGGCTGCAAGAAGAAATGGAATTTGTTCTTCTCATCTGCACCGACATTTTTTCTTAACATCAGTGACTCTTCCTGAACTTTTTACTGTCTTTTATTAATGCAAACAGAAAGCTTAGGAAAAAAAATCGGTTGCAAGTTCTTCAGACTAATTTTACTCTCTGTGGTTAGTGACTTAACACGAAGAGGATTCAAATATCAAAATATCTCTATTATTCAATTTTAGAAATCTTGTCCACGAGGACACAGCTTATTAAGAAACGATGTGGTTTCTTTTTGATGGGGAGAAAGTAATATGTGGGCAGAGAGTAATTTCTGTGAGATAGACCTGAAAGCCAACTTTTGTGATTAATGACCAATTGTGACTCTGCACATTTAATTAGGAAAGTGTCATTACACTCAATTAGCAGGGCTGCCAAATAATCTGTTTAATACTCTGGTCTTTTTTTCTCTAGGGTTTTGCAGACAGTCCTCATTACAGTGATCACTTGAATGACAGTCGATTAGGGCCTCATGAAGGATTGTCCCCGACACCTTTCATGAACTCAAATCTGATGGGTAAGTAGGTAATTCTTTACGAGTATCCCCTCAAATCCTCTTTGGTCAGAAAGAGACATTTTTCATTCCCTTGTCTAGGCCTGACATGTCAAGCATCTGGAAGTTGCTGTGTTTCTCACAGCAACACTGACTTTCCTATTCAGATCTTTTTATGTTGAGTGAGTTCCTCATAAAGGCCATTATCTAGGACTTTTCAGAAGGAAATACCAAGATTTTCTTACGTTGATCTAGAAAGCTCATATATTTTTATTTGATGTAAATTCTAAATTATTTTAAAGACTAATTTTCCTTAATTTTGTTTTGAGAAGACATTTATAGCAATTTTTAATTTGTGCATTTAAAAAATTTTTTTTCTAACATTCAATTCCTGAACTACCTACCAATTTACTGTAGGCTTCCCTTCAGGTAATAATTTGAGGGCTTGCTTCTTATTTTTAGTTTCCTAATTTCTTTGATATTTGTTGTATTAGAAACTCTGTCACTTCTAGGAAATAGATGGAAACTCCTGCTTCCAGACCTGTTTAACATTTTCTGCTTTTGAAACTGGAAAAAACCCAAGCAAATGGTGTATTATATTGTGGTCTTAGGTATTGGAAGTTTTTTTTTCATTGCCTGCTCTTCGTGTTACCTGAAACATGTTCATATGTTGATGGCATTGGTTGAAAAATCTCCTTTTGTGTGTTCCATTTTGGAACATAAAACTGTTGATTTCAAAATATTTAATTTGGAAATACATGGTCTTGGGACCATTTTTGTTTTGTATCTTAGATTACAGGATGACTCTGAATATTTGTTCTGAATTTGTACATTTCACATTGTTTCACTTCTGTATTCCCCGTCTTGTAGACATGACCTATTTTGTGATCTCTGTATTGTCCTTTTAAGACATAGCCATGGTAATCTTAAGTGGATTACCTAAATCCAAATCCTGGTGGTCTGCAATTTCTTTTGGAAATCTTTCTACTTTGCTCAGTCTTTGTTTACTACTTTAATTTTCTCTGAAAAAGAGGCAGACAAAGCTCAGCTATTGCTGAAAGTAGAATTTTGTTCAAACTTCATATACAAAGCTGAAAACATGCAATTTTAAAATGCCCATCTCTGTTAGACTTTGATTAGAGAGCGTACATGTCAATTGGTCAATGACACTTCTATCTAAAGACAGCAAAGCTAAAATGTAGAAGTTATTTTGATAAAGCAGAGTAGTCTTTCCCCAAATACTCTTTCAAACAGGTTGTCTTTTTTCTTTTTTAGCAGAAAGCTAGAAAGACAAGTTACTTCAATTGCTTCTCTGGTATTTTGATCAGTAGCATGTATGGAATGTCTCTAGGCTTTGTAGCTGATACTGATTTTATGTTACAAAAATATATAGCAAAGTTTTGTGGTTTTTTTTTTTTTTTTAAATTCATATTACCAATGACAAATTAATTGGTCATGTTTTTAATTTAAGCCATCCAATTTCTAAACAATATATGCCTTTAAATATATGACAAAAATAATTGGTGCAACTATATCTTCTTGGCTTTTCATTTTTATTGAAGAGATTATTCTGTTAGACATAATAGAATTACATCATTAATACAGATTTAAGAAGAAGCCTCCATTTAGATGGTTCTGTAGAGAGGATTAATGAATTGCAAGATATGTATGTGTCAGTCACCCAAAGCAGCTGAGAACTGAAATAGTTTTGTAAAGCTTTGTGGCTAAGTTCTTAGGGATTTTATTTTCTTGGAGCAAAAGTACTTCATTTCCTTCTATATGCAGCCAAGTATTATAGAAAGCTTTCAGTATATATCTCTAAGATATCTTCACATCAATGCTCTAAAAGTATGCCTTTAAAAGTATTCCACTTCTGGTTTTTGGCTTGTCATAACAAAAAATATGTTCATTCTACTTGTGTTACTGTGTAGGATGCAGCTTTGTATATTACACCTTCACATCATGAATTTTTGCATTGTATTTTAATTGATGGTGAAAGTTTGGAGAGAGGAATGGTAAAAGCTACATGAAAACAGAGTAGTACTTTTCGATGTAGTACTACTACTATCTGTGTTTATAGTTTCTTTATCTATTATTGAAAAGAAAAATGATAATTCTTCTAAAGTTTTTTTAGACAAAAAGATGTTATACAGTTTTTTAATATCAAATTGTGGACGAGTTCCCGTAAGCAGAATGAACACATTTATTTTATTAGCTAATATAGACATATGATATTTAAGGTGTTGGTTCATTATTTTGTGATCTTTGGAGTTTAAAAGGAGATGGAGGCTAACATCATGAACTTGATAAGCTTATAGGAAGTATCTCGCTAGCTAATAGCAGTGATTGAATATCTAAGGTTCCACAACCAAGATCTAAGAAATATATCCCTTCCCAAAATTTTGTCATGGCTGAAATACATTTCTGAAATAGTTTAAAACTATTAAAAATGAAGGAGAGAGCAACAACGTATTTCACCATTGCTGTCAACACTTAAGAGCACCATTAAAAGAAAGAATTGTGTGTCAAGGGGATGTTGTTGTTTTGTGTATTATGTTCAGCCGTAAGCATATTTGCCTGAAGAGATAGTGGATTATAAAGTGCCACTGTCTTTCATGATGGAGCTCTCAAACATTTTAACGATCTTGTACATTGCAAAAGAGAGAAATTTTGTCTAACAAGAGTTGATAATGATTCAATAATGAACAATTTAGCACAGAAAGATGCATTTCCATATTCATTTAGATATTTTTTGAAGTGTTTTGCAGAGGAAGTAAAGCTATTATGCTGGATTGGTTAGTGTTCTTCACTAATGAATTCCAGAATTATCGTGTTGATTTGGTAGTACAAAAAAAGAAGGGCCGTTACTTATATTTTGAGTAAAACCACTGAATCCTCTTGGGACCAGCATAGTCTTTTGGTATCCGTAGAGATACGTAGAAAATCAGGCTAAGATATATTGGTGGTATTGTAGCTCCATTTAGACTTGATAATCTTTGCTTATTCAACACTTCTCTTTTAATTACATTCTAGAAAACTATTCACAAGGATATGAGATTCTTTTCTCTGTAATTATGCTGCCTTTTAGTACTCTGCACTTGCAAGGAGAGGTCAGTTTTTGCTAGGACCCTTCAAGGATGTGGTATTGTATCTTCTGTTGTACTGTTCCCTGGACTTTATTCTGCTGAGCTTTTTTACTACTACTTACCAGGAAGAAAGAAAGCAGATTATTCTTGAATATAGCTTAAAGAGGTTTTTGTTGGTCTGTCTTGAAAATTTGAAGTGGGTGAATTACTTTCTTTTGTGTGTGCATCTTTCCACAAGAGGTAGAAAGGATAACAGCCAAACTTTTGTGCTCCATGTTCATCGTCTGTGCACTGCACAGTTCCACAAGGTTGTATATGACAAAAAGTCATTAAGAAATTTAGTCAATAGTGAGTGAAAAGACAGTTGTTGATTATCAGCTTGCCATGTTGAAATCAGTCCCTTGAAGTAGGAAGAAAGATCATTCTTCCAAGTTTTCTTTCAAATATATTTCCTTGTTTTCTCATTATTTCTTTAACTAGTTCCATTAAAGTTTAATTGGGTTACATTTTAGAGCTCTGGGTGTTTCTGAGCTAGCAACAGGATTTGAAGACCTGTCAATGAAATCAGAGATTCTGAATATATGAAAATGGAGGATTTTAGATTATCTGCCTCATTTACTCACTGACTCCAGTAGCTCAGCTACAGGTTGTAGTTACTAGTTTATTTCATACCATCTGGTGATTTTGTAACACACCTCTGTTAGCATCCTGGTGACTTTGCTTCTCTTCCTAACAAGCTTCAGCTGGGTAATGCTGTGGTGCTTTCTTATGGCCAGCATTAAGAGATAGAGGGGCTGACCATGCAGAGAAGTCAAGACACAACAGTTGATATTTACAAGGTGGGAGTAGAAATTTGTTACAGTAATTAGAGCTATAAATTATTGAGATTGTTAATAAAAATACAGCTTACTGTTTATGATGTGAGTATGAAAGGTAAGTCTGATTGTTCTCCTGTTTGAAATAAATAGGTGAAAGAACCAAAGGTAGTACTGTCAAAGGGAAGCAGAGTAATAATACATGTTGGGGTTTTTGCAGTGAGACTTCCTTTCCTGTTGGTTGTACTTGATGCACTTGGGTGGTTTGTCATCAGGCATCACAGAACAGGGTTTCTGAGTAAATTACATCTATATACACCATGAATTTTACCTTCTCTTACTGTTTAGCAGTCTTGTTCCAGTGTAGCAGTCCCACTACTGTGTGAAGGGTGTCAGGAACAGAGACGTGCGTCATGGGTGGAAGCCAAATTTTAAGAATTTTCAAACCTAATCTTCAGGTTACTGTGAAACTCACAATGGATTTTGTGTGTTAATCATATGAATGAGAGATCAGTATCTGGATTGGGATGCCTTCTGATTTTTAGAGTTACATTCATTTAATTTACTTGATTGCCTGATTGTGCAGGTTTCTAAGAATGGTTGGGCTTCTGCCAGTGCATCTTTCAAACTGAAATTACTGTCTTAAATTTTTATTGTAAAATCTGTTATTTGGCTTGTAATTTAAGCAGTCCAATTGGCTTGGATAGAGTAGTAGGTATTTTTAAAAATGAAGATTGGAGGGGCATTTTTTGAAGCAACATAGTAAATAGCTGAAGCCTCTGTAAGCCTTCCAGTACCAATACAGTTCTTGAACAGCTAATGTAAGCCTTTAAAACCATAATTTGTGAAAGGTTATTCTCAATAAAAGGAGAGGCTTTTGAACTTTAAAATACAATTAAAAGAAGGCATGCATCTCAATTGGTACTCAGTTAAGAATCTAACTAATCTTAGGAAAATTGCTAGTTTTCTTCCGCACTAACCCTTCAATAAAAGAATTTTGAAATTGAAGAGAGATCTTGTTATCAAATGGCTTTATAATGGTGAAGGCAATAGTAGGAAACCAGCACGGGTAAATAGTTATTAAAATGGCACGCAATAAGAATGATGCCATTATAGTTTTTGCTAGGAATCTTGTCTTAATTACCTTTTAAGAAGAGAGAGGGCAGATACAAGTAGGGAGTTGGCAGACCGTCTATTTGTCCAAAATAATAGTTAGATTTCCTTGAATTGCTTTCTATAGTCATTAATATTTCAACACATGAAAAAAAAACAGGGATCACAATGAAAATTATCTCCAGAGATATGAGTAATAGCAAGATTGATCTGAAATAATTTATATGCAGTTAGATTGTTATTAACTTGGAGAATGGTGGGGACAAAGTATTTTATATCCTTTGGAGAATTCATTAGGAAGAAAGAGGAAAATGTTAAAAGAAGAAAATGACAAAACAGTGACATAATAAAGAATATGACAAGTGCTTTAGTCCATCTCATTTTACAGGGCACTAAGTTGAAAGAAAATTGTAAAAGGATACCTAATAAGCTTCACATTTTGCATAGTTATCTGTTAGATATTACTGAGTTTAGAAAAACTTTCCCTAGTAAAAAACCTATGAGTATAAGATCATCCACAGTTACAATACGTACTCAGAGGTATTGTTGTTGAGTCCACGACAAGCCATAGATTGTGAACTTCCCCCCCCAAAAAAAAGTTCCTTAACATTCACTTTACATAGCTATATTGTGCAGTTTCAAAGTATAATGTTTACATTTCATTGAATCCCTTATTGTTTTGATTATTAAAGCTAAAAATACCAAGATGCTGGCTCAACTCTATGTAATACATCATGGCTACTTTTGCCAAAGTAAGTGTTGCTATTGTTTCACCCCAATAATGATTCTTGTCTTCTTCCTTCTGAACATAGGCTTAATTTTTTTAATAATTAGCGTTTTCCAAATCATTGCATATAATGAATCTGGCAAATGGAAGATTTCCATTTAAACTCCCTTCTAAGATTGTTTCTTTTCCTTTTGAGGCATGTCACTGTTGAATTGATGCTGGTTTAAATGATATAGATTGGGTAAAAGCCTGTTGTGAATTTTGTAGTATTTTGGGTTTTATAATGAAATTTCAAACCCAGAGTAATGTTTTAAGTTAAATTTCATGTATTTCTTCCTCTCTTGCAGATAATTATTTGAATAATTTACTTCACATATGAATATATAAAACCGTCATAAATAAATTGTGGTTCTATTTTGTTTGTTTGTTCCTGTTTTGAATGCTGGTAGTCCTTTTGTTCTGGAGTGTTTGTGCATCTGGCTGTGTCCCAGCTCTGGCGTGGTGTGTTGGGCAGAGGCAGCTCTCAGACCTGGGCTCTGACACACTGGTTACTGCCAGCACAGAGCTGCTGCTCTGTGGGCTGAAGCTTTCTAGAGTTGCAGTGTTTTGTATCTGTTCATACAGTTTCAGATTTATCTTTTTTTTTTTTTTCCCCAGGTATTACATTAAATAAATTCAACTCACACCAAAGAATTGCTCTCGTCTGCTCTTAATTTTCCTTTTGTGAAAGCTAATGGGTTTCTGGGAAATTAAGTTACACAGTCATTTAGTGAAAGTGCTAAGTGCAGGGCATTTTTACCCTTGGGTTTTTGCTCACAAGAGCGTGTGTTAAGCTTAGTTTTCCCTTCTGTTTACGGTAATATTTCAATCAAATAGCTTTCCTAACATTTCTTTACCTACAGTAATACCTCGAGGCGTTCTCCGCACGCGGCGGGGGGCTCGTGTCCTTTGTGACGTTACGCTGTAGCAGGTGTCCGCGTGTGCTCCCTGCCCCTTGAGACTTTGATCTCTCTCCTGGTGAGCAGCTGCGGCAGAGGGGCCCTGGCCGTGCTCCTCAGGTGGTGCTCAGGTGTGGCTGTGCCAGGTAGGTGCGTGGGCACAGCTGCCCGCCCGCTCTCCTGCCTCGGCTCGGGCCCGGCGCGCTCTGCCTCCGGCAGCTCCGGGTGCAGGAAGGTGAGGAGGGATGGGCAGGTGCACGGTGGGCAGCCGTCCCCCCTCCCTCCGGTGATCCGCTCGCTGCAGGAGTGTGCTGGAGTGCTGAGGCCCTTCATCCTTAACCATTCCGTAGAATTGTGCACGTTTAGACGAGTTTTGTATCTCCGGATCAGTGTTGGAGTTGTTAGCAGGCTTAGCCTCCAGTGCTGTGGTTCAAGGAAGAAACCAGAAAGGTTTTCTTTCTGTCAAGTAAGGAAGTGAATAAATTTGTTCTTGAAAACCCATCAAGCTGTATGATTAATCATGGTGCTAGAAAGAGGTGTTGATTCCTTTTCATGGCACTCTACCGGTGCCACAGGTATCTTACAGTCCACAGCGTGTCCCACAGGCAGAGCTTGCAGCTTTGGTGGTCCATGGACAGTGGTGGTGCTTGCGCTGTGCGCTAACGGGAGAAAAAAATGGGACCTAGTGCTAATTGTGTTGGAAGAAGATGAAATGTTGCCTTCTTCAAAATGGTCTCACACTTGAACCCAGATTTTTTGTCATACTAAGTACTTTTGAATTGCCAGTCTGGGAATAAATATGCAAAGTCTGTGGCTTTTACATTTTGAAATATTTTAGCTCTGATAAAATTTATTCTGCCAAGCTTGGGTTTTAGTTAATGCAGTCTGATACATTTGAGTGTTGATTTATTCACAGTGTACTCTGCCTCTGAAAAGGGGAATAAATAGTAATCTGATGAAATTTTTAAGTCTTATATTTCCTCTTTGTTATAACATGTCAGTTTAGCTGCTGCAGGGTATGTTTATCTGTTACAAGGCTCATCAGTGCATGAAATGCTGAAAGGGCATATTTCTCTCCTGTGGTTCCTGCCATCCCTGGGCACTTGTAGATGTGTTCCAGTGGATGGGATCAGCTGGGTGAAGCTGTAGGATTTTAAATTTGAGTCTGTCTGAAGGCGCCAAGCTCCCTTCTAGGGAGGAGGGGGTGATTCTTTCCCATACTGGTGATGTAACTTCCCCATGAGGCAGTTGCTTAGGGATCTACATAATAACTATTATCCTGTTCAAATAGGAGGCTGTAGAAAGCTCACTGGTGATTAAAAGATAATTTTGTAATTTTTCATGGCTTGTCTTTGTTTTGTAATAAAGATGTTTGCTTATCGCCAGGTGCATAAAAATCATTTACTTAATCTCTATTTCATTCCATTAATTTTTTTTCATTCTTGCATGCATGTAGCTGTAGCCTGTGAGTTGCTAGCAGTCCAGTTTTTAATAAATGCAGCAGCCTGTATCCAGTGATTAAATTCTGAACTGATCAACCAAAATGTTCTAACTAGGCTGCTCGTGCCAAAACAAGTGGCTTCTGTGATTTGAGGCATTATAGTATTTGCATTAATATGATTTGAAGTTGCTAATAGTTTTCTTTAGAGATTGGGTTTTAGTGAGTCAAATGTTTGTTGCTGCTGGAAACCTGACTTTGTTTAGATGACAGACATCTTGGAGGGGAAAACAAACCAGATGAAAATAAAAGACACAGTTTTATTTTTCAGGTGCATGGGGGTGTTGGACTTCTAATACTATGGTTTTTATGAGTTACCTGTGCAGCTGCTGCATTTTCCATAGAGCTGTAAGCTGCTGTAGGTATGCGATGCTTCAGCTACATAATAGATGAATGGGACAAGTATCATCAAAAGGAAGCAAAATTTTTAAATTTGATTTTGGCAATGATGTCTGGACACTTTCACTTCAATCTAATATTGCACCAAAGTTTTGTTTCGGAAAAGTGGATGAAAGACTTTCATGTAACAGAAATGTGCAAAGACCAGAGTAACTGCAACTCATTCTGTTAGGAGATGGTTATATTTTGTTTTATTTGCAAGACTTTCTTGGTTGCTGGCTTTTAATGTTTTTTTCCTGGAGGCTGTCAGCATTGTAGTTTTCACACAGGTGTGCAGCTTCTGTCGCTCTGACGCGCGTGTGTAAATCGGGAATCAGATGAAAATTCTGCGGAGTTATTTCCTTGACAATCCAGGTGGAGGGTCACTTGGAGAAATAGTGTGTGTGTAAGCTTCACCAGGATGGCGTTTGGTGGAGGAAGGGTGCTGCTTGGTTGGAGTTTTTTTGGGAGATGCTTACATGGGTCCTCCATCTAAAGATGAAATACGAGGGAGAGCTGATGCATAATTTTATGTGATGGTGTGTTACATATACGATTAAAGAAACTGACACTATTTGGGTTTACTGTTACTGATTCTTTTAAAGAAAGCTATAGCCATAAATTGAGAGATAAAATAAAAAAAGGTTCATTGAAGTGGTAATGAGGAAGAAACAGTGGTTACTGTTGAGATGAGTTGACTGATTTTACAGTTTTTTGTAAAACTGGCAAGGTCTGGCCATGAGACTTAAAGGAAGTAGGGAACCAAGTGCAATAAAATATGTAATGTGTAAATGTACAATGTGTAAGTTCAAATTGGAATTGTACAGACCACAGGCAAAACTAGTGCCATCATCACAATAACTGCAGTGAAATTTTAATTTACTTCCCATTTTAATAGAGACCTCTAAAACAGTCCTGGCACTTCGGATACGTGCAATAGAAATAAGCTATCTTGCAATGTCTTCCTCTTATGCAATGGGACATAGAAAGAAGTCTTGAGAGTAATGCGGGACTTGTTAAGTGTTGTAAGCTTCAATGCTGATCCCTGGGGTCTGCGTTGAATACCTAAGTGCATGACTGTATCATAAATAAACTTGTATCATGTTTAAAAAATGTTCTGCAGTGATAGGAAGGAGTGTACTTGTATGCCCTTTATCAGGATACTGCAGTTTTAAGTATGTTTGCTCCATGGTAGGAGAAAAGAGAAGTTTGTCTTATTATTTTGACGTGATAAATAACACTTCTGTTTCTGACTGAATTAATTTCTTTCCTATTACATCATTTATTTATTTCACATATTGCTGGTCCATTACAAGCTGTCACCTCAGATTTAATTTATTTATATATTTATTTGAAGCCTTGAGGTACTTCCCAGCTTAAACTGATTGACCTGCTAGAATCAAGATTTACAAAAATAAACTCCTTACAGAACTTCATTTCTTAAATTATGCCTTATTTGTCCTAGAAGTTGCATTGCATTATGAAATACTGTAGAGAATCTTCTGATCATAACTTCAAAGGAGTTTGCAGAAGCTATGCATGTTATACTATAGAAAGCATTTAGCACACCTTAATGGTCTACCTATCAGTCAAAAAATGAGAACTTCTCCCCCACATTTGTAAGTTCTTTTTGCTTTAATTTTAGAGGAAGTTTTGTTTCCTTATGGATGTGCTGCATTATTATACAGCTTCAAGTTTGAAAGGTACTGGAATTGGTACAGATATGCTAGATCAGAAACTGAGCTCTTGCTTATTTTCCAAGATACAGTTTTTATTTTATACTTAGAGAAATGTCATCCTTTCACCTGACATGAATTAGATCTTTCTTCTCAATGATAGCTGAGGTGATTTTTTTTTTCAGCAGTGCTGTGCTCTGTGGTGAAAGATCTGATGGCTCATATACTTTACCGTCACTGAAACAATTTTTCTTTACATCTTCAGGGACTGATACTTTTAAGCTTAAGATAAATGCTGTTAACATTACTAGTGTTTAAAAATTATTTTAGATATAACAAAGCCGAGAAATCCACATGCCTTTTTTTCGATGTGTGTCTGAATCTTATCACTTTGCTGGGTACTTTGCAGGCTGAGAGCGGTGAGAGCACGGCCTGAAGTCACTTGTTCATGCAGTGCTCTGTTTACCTTGCACTGCTACGTTGCTCTTGCCCAGCGTAGCGGGGACTTGAGGGTTATTTTGTTTTGTTTGATTACAGAGTGGTGGGAGGAGGAGCGATGATTGCCGTGTCTTTCTCAGGCTTGGCTGCATTTTTAAAATTTTTTTGTTCACTGCTTTTATTCATCAGTGACAATTTATAAACAGTGCATGTTTCACAATGATTTCAGCCTTGAGCGCCAAACAACTGTATGATTTTGTTCCTTTGTTTGACAGCTATCTGGCACTCAGCCCTGGGCACAATTATAACAAATAGTTCTGTCCAGTATATTTGTATGTTCTTTATTTCAGTTACATTTTTACTATTACAACAGAAATGTATCTTCCTAGAAATGTGGTTTAAAAATTACATGGTTAAAAAACCCCAAACAAACCCTTTTAAAATCTGATAAAGGAATTGAGTATAAATTTTTTCCTTCAGTACTTGGGAGTTGGGGGGGCAGCGGGGTAAACAAAGAGGGGCCAGTAGAAAAATACTGTTGGGTTTAGTTGGTTCAGTTGCACAGTTGCAAATGATGAAAAGGAATATAGTTCGTTGGCAGGAGGAAAAAGCTCATGTATTTCTCTAGTTGGCAACCATTTTATCTAGGATAGTTTGTCTATGTATAGACAATAAGCAGTGGGCTTTCAGCTATTTGTTTAGAACCAAGTAAAGCTAAATAGTACTTATTAAATATAGAATATTTTCTATATTGATTTATCTCCTTTTACCTACATAGAAGAAAATTTAGAGCCCAAATGACTTGAACTCAAGGTACTGCACTTAGTTGGCTTGGTTGACATTCTACAGGATGAAGGAGGAATGCTTCCCTGTTACTGTGCACCTCGGAGGTTCTGCTTTGTGTGCCTCCCCCTCTCTCTCCCTAGCTCAGACACAGCTCTGTCTCATGATAGAGACATAGTGCAAATGCCAGTAAACCAATGTGAAATAAAACACCAAATGGAAAGGCAGTGATTCATCAGGAGAAAATGTTATCCAGGCCTCAGTAACTTTTTTTTCTTCTTTTAACCTGTGCTCTCAAGCATTGTTATTCCCTTGATAATCAGTTTCAGCACTGTTATTGTTATTGAAAGATGTGTTTTTAAAGTTACCATTGCCCTTCTACTGATCTCTCCTTCTTTCTTGATGGTACTTTTATGTTGCTTTCTTGTTTGTTAATGCAATGCAATTGTGTCATTGGTCCAGTTTATTTTCTTCAAAAAATGCCGAAGCCTCAGAGATAGGAAGTAATGTAAACTTTAATTTACACTAGAATCATTAATAGAATCATCTGTCCTCAAATCTGTAGAGTTTAATGTTACTGTAGTCTTACTTTGTGGTTAAACTCGTATTTTTGTTCCTTGAATGCACCCGTCTGGATCAGTACACTGTTCCACCTGAGCACTTTCATGAGGCTTGTGCTCAGTTGCACTTTGGGATTT
Organism: Callaeas wilsoni; assembly: GCA_013398955.1. NCBI lineage: Eukaryota > Metazoa > Chordata > Aves > Passeriformes > Callaeidae > Callaeas > Callaeas wilsoni. The sequence continues at coordinate 66,517 of VWPU01009024.1, forward strand.
TTCCTGTCTTTACCTGGCTTGTCTGTCTGCCTTGGTCTGTTGACTTGTTTTAGCTCTCTTAAGAAAAGACCATTTTTATGTGGTTTTGTGCAGATGTGTTGCACACATCTTGGTAAAGATTTATTTTCTCTCTGTTTCCTTCATCTTAAATATAAAGAAAAGGTAAATTCTAAGACTGTTTATGCTCTGTTACTTGCCATGTGGTAGGTACTTGGCTATAATGCCTGACTCTTAAAGTCCAGACCAGTTCATTTTTTCACATTCTCTCTGGGTTTTTGTGGTTCTTTCTCTGTGCACCCGTTAGTGGCCAGTGCTGTTGGTGGAACACCATGGTAGAGGAGTTTTTCTCCAACATGGGTCTTTTTTTTTGTTTATGAGACATTTGTATACTCAAAATTGGCATCTTCGTGGAGGTCCTTAAGTGCAGGTTCTGTGTAGTAGTGTAAATTTTCCCCTTCATAGGCGAAGGGGGTTGTTGGGATTTGGAAGATGAAAACTTCCTATGGGAGTGAGATATAGTAATACATTCAATGATGCTCTGTTAGAAATGCTAGAAGTTGTGGTGAATGGACAAGAGAATAATAAAAACCAATACAGGAAAATACATTTTAAAGTGGAAACATAATAATTTATTGATGGTCGGCTTCTAAAGGACATCAAAGCTGCAGGACTATGGCTTAGTTACATTGGAGGAAGGAATATGAGCCAGATGATAAAATTAGACATGAAAGAGTTTGAATGCAAAATTAGTAAAAATTTGCTAATTTCTGTGTTAGGTCAACAGCATGGCTTGAAGGGGAACTTTGCAGTTTTCCACTGCAAAAAGCAAATTCACATAGACGTTTTTAATGCCCAGTATTTTGTTATTTGAAACACATCCTTTTTACTGAAGCTTCTGAGATGTGTGTGGATGTTTTTCAGAACGCTTGATCCCTTGTAGCGTGTACCATGCTGCTCAAGGCAAGAATCTTCAGATGTCACAGTCATCTTGCCACACATGATGAATCACTTTGCCTAAAGATTTTCTGCCCACCAAGCCTCTGGGGTGGCTCTGTCTCCCTAAGGATGTTCTGTTCCACTGGCCATCTGAGCTAACTCTGCTGTGACCAGTTTGTAAAGAACTAAATCCAAACTTTTTCCCATTTTATTTCTGTTTGTACATAATAAAAGGGGTCATAGGCAGAGAAGTAGTTTAACTTTAAAAAGCTTATTGCCTTGAACTTGTTTTGTTTGAATTTATTCTTTTTAATTTAATTTGTCACGAGAATCATGTCAAGTGATTTTAACTGCAGGATACCGTCCAAAATGTGGTTTCCTAGATCTTCCCTTTTTTAGTTTTGGGGGTTTTGTTGTTGTTGTTGTTGTTGTTTGTTGGTTTGGTTTTGTTTTTGTTTTTTTTAAATATTGCAAATAAATCAGTGTGTGTAATGAGTTTCATGGCCTTCCTGATTGTGTCCCTTTTCGGATATGTTCTTTGGTTGTATTGGCGTGTGAGACAGGATCAGTTGCAGCTGGTAATAAAACCTGAAGTTTCAAGATATTGAACACATATCTGATTGACTGTTTCATTTCAGAGGTCCATAAATTTGCTGTGGGGAGCTTGGAGGACCACTCTAAGAAGAATGTTTAAAATATATATGTTTTAAATGTTTTTAGGATTTAAAAAGCAATTCATGCTTTTTAAATAGTTCAAAATTTGTGGTAGGTAAACTTAAATTCATATCTGGTTGTTCATTTTTTATGTTCAGTGGGCTAAAACAACATGCACTGAACACTTTGTTGTGACAAATCTGTAGAAGTAATATATCAACAATAAGACGTAGGAAGTGACAAACTACAGCAAGTAAATTTTATTTTTAGCTTTAAAAAAATTATTATTAATTATTTATATTCTTACCCTTCCTGCCTTTTTGCCTTTGGCTGTCTTTATGATAAGATGTATTCCTGTGTTCTCCCCTTCCCGTGTGATCAGTGAGTCCCTAACTCCCTTTGTAGCCTCTTCAAGGTCTGTTGTTGTGAGGAGGAGGACGTGGCCCTTTGCCTGCTCTACTCCTTCCCCCTGAGAAAATTCATGAGCAGACCTCAGCAGTGATTTAAAAAGGGGATGGCAATGTAACTACCAACTATTAGATGGCTGTATTTCATCTTTTGCAGTCGCACAAAGAACCACCTTTTCTACCTAATGCCTCCTTTCCCCTTTCTGTCCTGTTGACCCTTTTCAAATATTTGCTTAAATAAGCATTGAATGGGAGAACTGCTCATCTGTTTTCTTTTCTGGAAGAGAAATATAAATAAAAAAAATTTCCACAGACTTCCCTCTTTCCCTCTGTGGGTATTGGTTTTTTTTTTTTTAATAACTATCCATCTTGCAGAAAATATTTTCCCTTTCTTCCCAAGAAGATCCTTTAAATACAAAATAGCTCTGAGTAATATATGCATTCTATCTATCATAACTCAGAAATCCTTTTTGTTGAAAATGTAAGAGATACCAACTCCTTAAGAACCAGCTCAGTAACTACTGAAGAAAAGCACCCAAAATATTCCTCATAGCTTTTTAAAAAAAAGTTAAAACAAACCCACCCTCAGCCTCCGTGTTATTCCAACACTTCTTTGCAAGGAGACTTTTACTTATAGAACATAAATTCTTGGTCCTTGTCCTGGTTCTTTTTTTCTCATTAAAGATTTTGGTTTTGTTAGCTTCTTTACATTTGCCACTCTTAAATAGATGCAGTCTGTGTCACATGGAAAAAAATTGTATTGGAATGAATGTCTTATTTAATACCTGAAAATATAGCATGATTAGTTAGAAAAATGCTTATTTGGAAGTCAAAGCCAGTTATGACTGCCCAAGGTTTAATATTCTTTTTTTTATGATGAATCCAGCTGTGAAGCCTGAATAGAAATCAGACAGCTTGACGCTAACAGCTGATCATAAGGAGTCCAGTTAGGCAAAACACAAAATGAATCATTTTTGTTGACCCTGGATAAAGCTGAGTAACGTCAGTATAGTTGATTAGATAGAAGGGAGCAGTTAGGCAGTATCTAAACTTTAAAGCATTCAGTGTAGCTGGGTTTGAATGTTTCTGTAGTAGTTAAAGAAAATTCTTAGTAGCACTGAAAATTTTCTTTGGATTTGAATGCTTGTAAGAATTGCTTTCATGGAGGGAAATATATTCCTAATTTGAGCTGTGTTTTCAGTTTTAAGTTTCATTCATTGAATGAATTTTTTAAGGCTTCTTTTAATATTGGGCAAATGTGTGTCTTTTGTTAGGGTAACATTTGCATTGCCTCCCTCTCATTTAACCATTTTCACTCAAGAAATTGCAAAATTCTTTCAGTCTTAGCTATCAACTGTCATAAGCGTGAACACAATCTTGCTTATGTTTATTGTAAATATTAATTTTGCTTTATTTTTCATATCGTGAGTAGTGCTTACAAAAATCCATTTAAGGATATTGCACTGACAAGATGAGGTTGTTTTGGTTTTTTATAACAGTTTTGTTCATTAACTTCTAGCTCCCTCTTTCCAAACAGTGGTGCTTGTCTAATTTTTAGTGAATGAATAAATCAAAGTTACTTTTTGCAAGATAAATTTGCTAATTTATACACGATATACTTGTGAATTATATATAATGTTTTATTGATAACTTTGCTTCTGTATATTTTGGGGTTAAAAATTGAAACGTAAGTAAATCTTCAGTGGAGTCCTTTGCTGTAGAAAATGCTTCAGGAGTTACATATTGTTTTCTTTATGGATTAAAATTTGTGCTGCTGTTGTCATGATTCTTTCAATGATTTCAATAGGCTGATTAAAATCTGTAAATGTTAATCCTAATGTCCCCGCAGCTTATATAACTGATATAATAATTAGATCCCTGATACCTGTGCCATGCACTTTTTAAAAACTCTTCTCAGAAGTTCACTAAATGATGTCTCTGGTGCATTTCATCCTGTCTTTGTGGAAATCCCCTTGCTCACAAGCAGTACCACCTTTTACCATCTTGGAATACCTTTCTTTTGAAGTTTCTTTGATAAATCTTGATTCTGTTGTGCTCTAGTGCCCATGGGTTGAGCTGAACCTTTTTAAGGTGTAATTATGTCACAAGCAAGCACAAGCAAAGCCCCACTGCTTTCCCATCCCGGTCAAGGAGAGGCTTGGTTTTATCTGAGGACCAGAAGAGCTTTAGTGGCTGGTTCGTGCTGCCTACCACAGTCCCCTATGTCCTTGTGTTCACTCAGACAGAATTTTAGCACAGGGAGGAGAAGACAGATGCTCAGATGGACCTGGAGACATGAGCTTGTCCCCTTGTTCTCCATCTTGCTTAACGTTTCCAGGTAAGGGTAAGCTTTACTGAGGCACTTTGATTTTGGATGAGATTCTTTGTCAAACTTCTCCCAGCACTTTCCATTGGGAATGTCACCAGCTGTTAGTTTTTTGGCTCTTAAGGGATGTCAAGCATAGCCATCAACTTGCCCTGTGTTGCATGTGAAGTGTAGTGAATATTAGTACTTAATTCATTACATGACATTTTCATTTCTTTTCAAGGGCTTTCAAAATAAAAGGAGCTGAATTTAATCTGAAAAATGGATCTTATTAAAGGAGAAACTCTGATTTTAACACTATAGGTTCCTCAAACACTACAGTAATTAGCATTCTGTAAGTGCCCAGAATAGAACCAGTTGTCAGGCCCTTAATTTAATAATTTATTGATTAATGATTTTTGTATTCTAATGAACACTTCCTCTGCTGCTGGTCAACATAATTCTGCAAAAGGATGTGAATATTCCTTTGATAATACTCATGTTTGTTCTTTAACCCTTCCATACTCTTCTGTCTAACACCAAGTGTGCCACCTTTTTATTGTGCATAGTTTTTGGCTTGGATTTGGCCCTGTAGTTCTGTGAATCATACCCAGACTCTGAATAGTTAGCAAAATGGAAATACTTTTGTGCATTTCCTTGGGCTCTTTGAAATAGGGAAGGGAGGAAGTGAAGGAAAGAAGTTTAGAAGGCCTGCAGCACCACAAATCACCATATTATCTGGATGCTAACTATAAAAAAGTGTGTTTTTTGCTTCTAACATTATTTTTCCTCCTCCTTTTATTAATGAATTAAATTATGCTGTAGTTCCTTTGTGTAGCCTCCCAGATAGGCTAGGAGGAATTGCCATCGACCTAAAGCAACATGTAGTGCTACGGAGTGCAACCTAAGAACTGTACTCTTATCATGCCTACATACTTATTTTTCCAAATTCTCAGCAATTTATGCCCAAAAGCAAAACTGAGTTGGTTCAGTAGATGTTACATTTGCATAATTTCTAACTGTAAAATTTAGAGGTGTCCGCTCTTCATATAATCAGTTTAAGAAATACATAAGTAAAACTAAACTGTTTGCTTTGATGCCAAATGGTGGACTCCTACCTACCTGGGCACTTACAGCATTCTAAACATTATATGTGTCTATTAGTAGTTTGTTTAGTCTTTTACGTTTCAGTTGCAACTCATTTGACTTTTGGCCCCAAGACACAATGTAATTCGAAGAGAAGATGTGCTCCTTATCACATTTGTTTCCTGAGTATCTTTTTAACAGTGCAAATACTGAACAGTGTAGTGTGATATGCTCTGGCAAAAATGTCACCATATCCTTATGTCCATAATGTTTATTATACTCCAGAGTCATCAATAACACAAACATAAATTAACATTTGTAATGGACCTTTTTTGCAAGCTAGTAAAGGAGCTAGTGCTCTGATCCAAGTCTTGGTGTGTCTGGATCACATCGCATTGTGTACTTTTTTATCTACTTGCTTTAAAACTAATCCGTGATACTTGGCCTAAAAGAAATAAAACTATTTCGTTCCCTGAAATAATTGGTAAGCATATCAATAATTTTTAAACAGTTTTTCTTTTTTTGTTGTTGTTACCGGTGTTCCTGTTTGTTTCAGAATTTTGTCTTGCATATCACTGGGTCCAGCAGCACATTCTTTCATTGATTTTTCATCCCGCTTTGTCCTTTATCTCTGCTTGCTTGCTGTTGTTCAAGGGTTGCTTGGTGAAAGGTGCGAGCGTCGTGCAGAGTTTATTTTGGCAAAATGAATAATGTTGCCATTGATCGGGGTCTGAGCCGACTCCTTCCTCAGGCAGAAGTTCTTAGCTTCAGGTTGCTTCCTTCTTGCAGGCTCTGCTCGAATTGCAGCGTGAAGCCGGTGGTTGAGCTCTACCCAGCACTCTATTAATATGCACAACATGACCGGTTTCGGGGGAAGGTTATTAGAATGCTGGTTTGTATCCTCCAGTGAATGAAATGATGTGTGATTATGAAGTCATCAGGCATGGACCAGTAAGGCTCGAGAGAGCCTCCCCCCCAGGTCCTGGGGGTGCCATTGATTGGTGACCATGTGTTTGTGCCCGATAGACTGTGAAATGGTGTGTTGCTACACGGCTGTGTTGCACCTGCGCCCCACCGAGGTGATTGATTGGTTTGGTCATGTGGAATGTTCCCATCTGGTCTGCAGTAATGTGGTTTTTTTGTTAGGGTTTTTTTTTTCCTTCCTTCCTCTTCTCTCCCATTTCCCCGTCATCCGCAAGCCGCGAGTGCTGGCTGGGGAGTCAGAGCAGGCAGTTGCAAAAGGCAGCGTTCGGCTTCGCCTTGAGAACAAAGTGGGGCTGCTGCAAGTGCTACCCTCAGTCCTGCTCAGAGATCAGATAGGCTGGGGGGGATCATGAGCAGCTTTTCTAAAAAAAACAAACTGGAGGAGGGACTCGATACAACAACCGAACCCCAAAACCTACGTGTCACTGCAGAATTCTTACTGATTTTACACAAGCGCTCTGCTATTGTAATTAGATTACCCAAGTAGCAGTGCATGTGGAAGATCTTATTTAACCTCAGGAAAGTAGTAGTTTATTTATTGAAAACTACTGATGTTGCACTTTAAATGCCAAGAAATTATTTTAGTTCTTTTAAAAAAAATTCTATGGTTACATTGGGCGGTCTTGTTTGATATTTCTTAATCTCACTCCTTTTTCATAATTGATCTATTCATTCCACTTAATGACTAATTACATATCAGAGCACATCATCAGCAGCATTCATCATTGTAGAATGTAATAATCAATGACATTTCAACAAAGGAAAAAATAAATATGCAAATAAGGACTCATTAACATTTGCATGAGCTGTTTGAATAATCACGTTGCTGACAAGGCTGTAATTAACAGAAATTGATGCTGAGTTCAGTATTTGATAGTGTGTTTTCTCAGCGTTTTATTGTTGTCACTGCGGGGGCTGGAATGAAGTTCTGCTCTACTTGTACCTTGACTTAGGCTTGATGTGATGGGTTGTGCCAGGTAGCAGAGGCTTCTGGGAGTCCTTAATTCATCTGTGACCTACACTTAATGCATAGAAAGATATTTACTTAAATTGCCATATTGCTAATGAAGGATTGTTAAATTCTTGATAATGATGTAACAACTGAAGGCAAGCCTTCTTTCCAAAGTCAGGAAAACTAAAAATTACTCACTTTTTTTTTTAAATTGATAATCTTTTGCATGAGTCAGGCACTTTGAAACTATAGAATATATTATTTGCATTGAAAATGAGGTATTGATGTAGGGTTTTTGGGTTTTTTTGTCTCTTGTTAATCTGGCACACTGTATCAGTGTCAGGAGTCTTGAGTTTTATTGTAATTGAAAATCACTTGCTAAGGAAAATGTTGTGTAATTATGAAATGTACCGTCTCCGTCTCTTCCCCTCCCTTTTTATTATTGCAACTTTACTGCCTCCTCCCTCTTTTTTTTTTTTCTTCTTTTTTTCTCTCCCCCCCGAAGCTTCCTCTTTTTGTCATGGATATCAACTGAAATGCACAAAACACAATAAAGCTGTTTATGTCAGTTTTTTTGGATGACTGTAAGTGCTGATTATAACAAGTTTAAGGAATTTCCTTTGTTGAGTGTGTACCCACGCCATATGGCTCAACATGGAACATTAACTTGACAGGGATAATGGATTGTGGTATATGGAGACAATTTTGCCTGCAGCTTCACTATAACTCATTCTGGTTGGGGATCACAAGTTTATAATATAGGATGCAGCAAACATCCAGATGGATTTACTTTACATAAAAGAGTTGCGTTTCTTTTTATTTCCTGCCTGTAATTGGAAAAAAAAAAAAAGACTTTTAAAAAAAGAATTAAAAACTAGTAAAGAATGGGTCTTATTCAGGGAAGAAAAATCTTAGTGAAACTGTGCATGTATGTAGCTGAAGTGTTTTGGATACACTGAAACGTGCATGGATGGAGCGTTGTTACTTATACACACATGCACACAATTGTTGAAATAATAGCTCAAGTCCTTTCGTTTTTCAGAATATTTCAGTGTAGCTCCAATTCTAGAAATACATAATGTTCTAGTATAGTGTGAAAAAAGCTATTTAAAACATATCTCTGATTTTTACTTAAAGGCTGTTTTTGTCATAAGCAAAGTGACCACTTAATTAGCATTCTGGTTCTTTAGTAATACTCCGATAGTACCCTGTTTTCTTTTAGGAAAACAGTAATCCTTATAAGCTTTTTGTGATACATGCAAAGAAAATACTGCTGAAATAGTTTTAGTTCAGTGTTTACTTGATGTAATAGGAAGTGTCCAAATGTCTTATGAGTATAACAAAAGTCAGTATAAATCTAATGTGTCCTACTGATCTGCATGCCCAAGGTAAGTCCTAATTTTACGAATACTTCTGCATCTAAGAGACTTTAAGCACACATAATCCTGTTAAGCACGTATGTAGCTGTTTGAAGGATCAGGGTCATAAATCCATATTTAGGATTTCAAATAGAGCTACATGACATGACTTCAGCATTCCTGTGCACTTGTGATTGAGTTATACTTCAAATAAAATTGGGTGCTTTGCTATCTGAAAAGCAGACGTCTTTTAGCTATCAGTTTTGGAGATTTTTTTTTAAAACACGATTTTTTTGAGACACGGAATTTTGACCTTCTGCATCCAGTATAGCTGCTGTAATTTAATATTTTTTTTAATGTTTATTTTTTTTTTTTACCACTATCACAGGGATAAGAATTTTTTTTTTTTTCAATTATCTCTTGAGGTTAAGTACCTGAGCAGATGGACGAGACATGGTTCATGGTTGGGGAAGAGAGATACTGGTAGTGATTATAATAGATACTGTTTGTCTGTCCAGTCTTCCTCCCCTGTTACTGACTTAATAGGTTGATATCACAATTCAGCATCTTTAGACATTACCCAAAGTTTCAGAAAGTAAACAGCTATATAAAGAATCTGCATTTGAGAAGGGAGCAATAAAAAGGATCACTAACTGTTGACCTATGAAGAATCTGTGTTAGCTTAAGATGTGGGGTTTCTTTTAGGTTTTCATGCTGCAAATTATACTTGAAAAAGCTTCTCTATGTTCATTCATCTTCCCCATGCATGCCTGGCTGTGTGTGTGATAATCACAAACAGGTGGGGTTTTACTATGGGCTTAGACATTGTTGCTTGTATTCTTCCTATGAAGTCCCTTATTTGCTACTGCCACTACAGCTAGAAGAAGACAGTCTCAGGAAAACACATGGATTTATCTTTAACATTTTTAATAAAACTGGCACCATATTTGATTTAAAGGAGCAAAAACATCATCTCTAATGTACCAGTCAGAAGGTGGATCTTTATTGTCTGCTGTTTGGGAAACACTGGGATAAGGAAATGTACACCAGTGTTGCAATAAACTTGAAGAATTTAAACCTATAGATAAGAAAATTCTTTCCAGGAGCTGTAAGGGGATTTGACTATTTCTGCCAGCTTCTGGACTTCTTGTGTCCTTTTAAGCTCCAGAAGGAAAAAAGGAGTCAAACCCTCAGCAAACACTTAACAAAACTGAAATTTTGAAAGTAGCATTTGTGTTCTGTATCAGCATTTACTGCCCCACCAAAGAACTTCTGCAGGGCTCTATTTGCAAAAGAACATGAATGTTCTTCCTAGGTTAGAGTGATGGCTGCCTGCAACATGCATTATACTCCAGTCGCTAGAGTTCTGTGAAGGTGTAAGTGCTGGGTTGGCAATAAGAATGTTGTGCTCTGTGTGTATGTTTCTTGTTCAGGTCCTGGAAAAGCTACAAAAGCAAGCTTCACTTTTTTTCTGCTCTGTAGTGGCCTGTGGGGAGTGCACTGATGATCCAGTCTTGTTAATGGCTTAGTGCAAGGATGTGATAAAAGTCCAGTAAGTTGTCAGTAGAAAGGCCATCAATTGAAATTTATTAAGAGTAATGCTTGAAAGTGAATTCCACTGGCCTCTGACAGTAAGCTGCTGTAACACTCTTTGATCGTGAAGGGTCTGCTGAACCTCAAGTTGAAGTCAATGGTTCGGGTATAAAGAGCAATGATTTAATTTTTGTTTCGCTAATGATTTATTACTAAATATTGCTGCAGCCTTTGGATTACTGTTTTTCTTTATTGAGCTGTACTTTAAAGGGACTTGTTCGGAAGGGGAGTCTCGGCCCATGCCGGTGCAAGGCAGTGCCTGTAGGTGACATTTTCCATGTGCCGTTTCTGTGGCGCTGCAGAGCCGGGGCCGGGAGGGGGCGCTCTGGGCACGGCAGCGGCCGCGCCGCGGGCGGCGGGAGCGCGCCAGCGCCG
>VWPU01009026.1:0-42523 GCA_013398955.1 Callaeas wilsoni
CCCCCGCCGCCCTCCCGCCCGGCGCGGGGCAGCCCCCGGGAGCCGCCGCTCCGGGCAGGTTCATCCCCAGTTACACACGGATGAGGCAAACGCAGCCCCAGCCGTGTCCTCCCGCAGCTGATATTAATGGCCCCAGGACAAGGGACAGACGCGCATAAATCCACTCGCACGTTGGTCACACGCCGAGGACAGCACCTTGTCCCGCCTTCGCCTCATCCCCTGCCCTTCTCGGTCCCTCCTCGAACATAGCCGCTCGTTCCTTTCCCATCTCAAACCGACCCCATCCTCAACCCCTTCCCTAATCCCCCCGAATCCCCGACTCCCAAATCCCTCATAAATCCTCCCCCGCCCCCTCCCTCCCCTCAGCCCCAAGCACGCCGCTGCCCTTGGTGGGCGCCCCGGCTCTTACCTTCAGGGTGCTGCTCGGGCTGCTGCTGCTGGTGCATTTTTCTCACTTTCTCCAGCGTGTGTGAGGAAAATGAAAAAACAAAAAAGGGCAGAGACGCCCCCCAACCCCACCCCGAGCCAGGTGCGCGCTGCCCCTGCGCTACCCGCTACCCGACCCCCATGGTAGTGACTAGAGACGTGCGAGGGGCTGCTGCTGCTCCTCCTCCTCCTGCCGCTGCTGCTTCGCCGCTGCCAAATCCCTCAGAGTTTGGGCCAACATGACACTCACATCCGGGTGACACGGGATCTCTCCATCCCTAGCAACCCGGCTGCTGCTGCCGCCGCCGCCGCCGGCTCCTCGGTCCCCCTGCTGCCGCTGCTGCCTGCTCCCCGGTCCCCCTCCTCCCGCCGCCGCCTGCTCCGCCTCGGTCCCCCTCCTCCCGCCGCCGCTGCCACCGCCCGCTCGCAGTCCCCCTCCTCCCGCCGCCGCGGGCTTTAACTCCCTCGCTGCTGCCGCCGCCGCCACCTGCTGCTGCGGCCGGGCGGGGGCGCGGGGCCGCGCTGATCGCCCGGAGCTCCGGCACCGCAAATAGACCCGCGCCCGCCGCCGCCTTAACCCCGTCACCGCCGCCGCGCGCCCGCCTCGCCTGGTCCGCCCGAGCCCCCGTCCTTCCCCAGCCCCCTGCCCAGGGCAAGGACAGCGGCGATGCCCGGGGCACCAACCGCGGCCTCAGCGCCTTCAGCGTCTCCGCCTCCCCGCGCTCCGGGCACCGTGTCCCCGCTCGTGGCAGCTCAAGGATCTCCGGCCGCTCCGTCCCTGCCAGCACGCTCTGCCCTCACCTCCAGGAAAACCCCCGAGTTATCCCAGCCCCGAGCTCTCCGCTGACCTGTTGAAATGCCGTTATTTTGACTTCAAGCTAACACTGGGACCTTCAAAGTTTATCCAAATAAAAAAAATAACTTTCAAAAAAAAAATCATTTTGGCGTTACCTTCCACTGCAGAACCCTCGATTATTCATTTAGGTTTTGTCTCATTGGTGGTGAAGCTACCCCTGAAGTGCCGTGTACTGATACACGTGGTTGAAGAGACCGTAAGCAGTTACCACAAAGGAGAAAACTAGGGACAGCCACCTTCCCTTATGGCAAGGCAGTGTTTCAATCACTACAAAAAGTCATTACTGAAGTCCAGTAAGAATTATAAACATAAATTCCAATTCAAAACAGAACTGATGCTTCAAAATTACAGTTTGTTTTCTCTGCAATGAATGTTTTCTCATATTTTTTAAGAGTATTTTATTATTTCCTTTGAACAAGCCACAGTCAAACTCGGTGGGTGTGAACCCTTATCTTTCACAAAAAGTATTTTGGTAAGAAAGCTTTTCCATTAAACTATTTCTACTACACCTTTCCTCTGCCACTTTCCTATTCATTTGCCTACCCACTCTTTCATCCATTCTTCATCCACAACTATCTCCAGCTAATTAATAATAAATAACATCTACAGACAGTAATTAGAAGAAGAGCAATAAAACCTTAATACTGCTGATATTCTCCAGGGATTCAGTGAAGAATGCCCAGCCACCAGCTTTATAAGAAGCTCTCCGTTAGGTAGAGCCTACCCTTTTTGGCTTTACCTTTGTTAATTAAAGAATTTTTTAAAAAATAATAACAAGCAAAGCTGATTTAGAGAGCAGCCTTCCACAGATGTTTCTTGACCTCGGGTTCAGAGATTCCTCTTTTCTAATTTTCTGGGCTGACTGGCTCAGCTGTTGCAGGTTTGGTTGATTTGGGAAGGCACCACACCCTCTCCACAGGTGTCATTACAGCACAGGTGCTCCCAGTTTAAACAGTCTTAACGTGCTGCCTTAAGGTACTTGCCTTTATATGTCCAGAAATTAACTAGGACTTCTCTCAACAGTCAGATATTTAGGTGTCAAAAATGCTTGGTAGATTTTCAAAAGTATCTAAATCAAGATTAGTTGCCTAACAACCACTGCAGGCACTGAAGAAGGCCCCTAATGTGCTTAGCAGGAGTTAGCGCCTAACCTCAGTACCTGAGAAGTATCTTGGCAAAGCTGGACTCCAGCATCCAAATAATTCCTTTTAAATGAGGCTTATGAATTTAAGCACTGAGGCACTACTGAGAAACCCATATCTAATAAGGCCTGCATCTAACACAAACAAAAACATCCCCAAAAAACAGCTGCTTGCCTTGCAAATGTTTTCAAAAATTTCCTGGTTTTGGCCTCACCAATGTCTATTTTCTAACCCCCAGTCCTTATAATGACCACAGCAATAAGTACTGGAAGCTACCAAATACTTCTCAGAACCAATAAAACCATGAAACAGAGAGAAAAACAATTCACGGTTGGTACAAACTTTTAAGTGCACAGTTGTGCATATTTCAAAAGCTAACTGTCCCTTTATTGCTAGATCAAAATACCTACTACATTTTTTAAATCAAAATTAGAGTTTAAAAAGAAATGCAAGTCCGTGTAGAAACTTTTGAGAAAGTATTAAGGAACACTGATAGTCTTTATTTACAAAAGTGCTAATTACTGACGCCATCAATTCTTCTCTGAACAGCGGTTTTCCCTCTTCTAGAAACTGGTGTCTAGTTGTTTCCCTAAGATTGCTTCACTTTTCTGTCACTTTGATATTGGTTACTCATTCCTGAAAGAGATGACCAGCACTCTGTGGATGTTTTAGAACATGTCCCAGCTACTCTAACAAGTGATGACATTTTGAATGGAAATAACTAGTGTTCAGAGAAGAAAGAAATATGGGTGTTCCCGTCTGTCATACCTCTTTGCCACGCCATACTAGTGCACTTCATTTATATGTTATAGAATGGTACAGCAGGGAGTAGATACATTCAATGTTATAATACATTTATTGCAGACTTCTAACTAAATTAGCATCGTTCCCCTTTTGATAGCATTTACTGCTTCTCTGGGATTTATTCTCTGTCAGGGAAAGAGGTGGATGGAGAAACTGCCTCTTATGGACATCACAGGAACAGAGCCCATTAAGAATTTCGGGGTGTTGAGCAGAAAGATAAACCTGCTTAACCAAAACTTCAGCCACTATGAACTTGTGGAGTGGAGCCCAGCAATACTGGGCAGCAGATCATTGCAGGAAGCAAAAACAAATCCAGTTGCAATGCACGTGGGAGGAACTTACGTAACAAATACGTAATTTTATAAAAAATGGGAAGCTACAGAAGTAGCCTCATCCTTAACAAGGCAGGGATTCTCACTCATGCAGGTTAATCCATTACTAATTCTAATAGCCCAGCTGAAGTTATTACTATGCTAATATATACTAAACGATTACTATCCTTATTCAGGGGAGGAATATTTTAAGGAAACATGGATATGTTGCAAACAAGGACTTCCAGGCTTAATTCTTGTCCATGTTATGCATTTCTTTTTAATTTTGTATATATTTTCAGGTGCATTCTCTCGTCCTGCTTAAAGACTTATATTTTTATTCTTCTCATCTAAAGTATGATACAGCTCGAGTTTGAGTTTGAAGATCTAGTTTGACTTTTTATCTAAAAAAGACCATGATGAAATTTAAATATGTCCATATATTGTTTACGTCAGATGAGTGAATATCACCTTTCTGATGCCACTACAAGTAAGGGTGACTCTTTAAAGAACTTAAAATAGCTCATTGTTATTGTGGATGTAGTTTATATAGACAAATATAAAAAGTACATACTTCCAAAAACCCATTAACTTGGATCTCAAAAGTAGATAAAAATGTGCATAAATGGATTTTAAAATACATTAATCCACTATAGAATAAAAATGATGAGAGGGAGGCTTAATTGTCCGTATTATTGACCTTATCCACACTTGAGATTTAATAGGTAAAAGAACTTCCAAGAGGATATAACACTGAATTTTTATATGTCCTCTGCAAGAATAGTCTTTTATGTTTTTGCATCATTGGTTTTTTTACTAATTTGCATGAGCAAAGTATTCTGATACTATGCATAATTTTGATTTTCTCTTCTCCTATTTAGCACTCGAAAAAAAAATCCAGATACAAGAAACCTACCACACTGAGGTCTTGCCATGTAATCATTTGCATATAAGCTCATAAAAAAATACAAATTTTTGAAAGCTGAATATAAATGAAGTGAGTAACACTACCTCAGTCTAGCTGGAGATTTAGCTCTATATTTTGTAAAAAAAAAATCTCATTGTGAAAACTTGTACAAAGACAGGGACAGTGAGGTGGAGTGAGGGAGAAGGAGGGAAAGAAGGAGGGAAGGCAGCAGGGTGCACAGACAATGCTCTCTTCATTTGTTTGGCTGAGCTGAAGCTTCAGGTGTGTCTCAGATTGCTGTGGATTAAAGAAATGGGTGATGCTCTCCACTGTTGCTTACCAACTCAACAGAAGTCCAATTTATTTTTTCCATCCTCTCTGCAGAACTTTACAGAGTGGTACCCAGATAGCAAGGAACAACTGCAAAGATGATTTTGAATTAGGGTTCATATAAAATTCTTTTATATGTCTGCAACTATATTTTTCATTATGTCTATATGCAAGTATAAACAGTGTAATCTGCTCTGAATACAATGAAAATCTGTCAAATTTAAAATCCACTTGGACTTTTTCAAAACAGATTACTAAGGATGTAATGAAATGTGTTTTCCTGACTAATTAGATTCTGTGGCTTTGTGTGGCTTCAATTAGGATGCTATTACTCAGCAACACAGTTCATATTCTTCCAGCAGTTACCTCTTCTAGCTGCAGTTCTTCACTATTTTCAGTATTTACCATATCTTTTCACTAACTTGCTTTTACTGAAAATACAGCTAATTAAAAGTTGCTGGATATTCTGTTGTTCTTTATCTCAAAGCTTCATTTCCTAGTAGTCAAAAATCAAGAAATCATCTTCTCCTTGTTCCGCTCTGATCTACAGTCACGGATTTTCTTCACATTTTTCTCTAGGAATCCCCTGTTATTTATAAATACTTTCCACTCCGTGCGTTATCCACCTTCCAGAGCTCTCGCATGCCTGTGCCAGTCCTGCTCCTTTGGGGCCCAAGTGATTTGGCTTTGGTGGGCACCAGACCGGTTTCCAGCCAGAAATTATTTCCAGCTCTATTACTGTGCTAGCAAGGTGAATTGAAGCGGTGACAGCAGGACTACATCACCTTAAATTTAGAGTATCCATATTTAGGATAGAAAATATTTAAACTGTTGACTGCAGGAACACATTTCAAACTGTCATTTAAGTAGATTCGAAATTTTCTCTCAAGAGTTTCATCTCTATTTTTAGTGCTCGGTAGAATGATGATTTCACAGATGGGCAACATAGCCAGCTACCAAAAAAATTCCACTACACATAATTGTGCTTGAAAATGTCACAGCAAAATGGATGGATGACTCACAGTATCAGCACATGTGCCTCATGCAAACAAATAACTTTTATAAATACAAGCCACGCTCCAAGTTTTTTCAGAACGTTCTGCTGGTAGCTTGTGATGGAGTTTCAAAACCCCGCACCGGAGGCTGGAAGACTACTAAAAACTGCACAGACTTTAGACAAGCAAACACATTCGTGTGGGGGCTCTCCCCCGGCGCCTGCAGGAGACAACAGCCAGGCGGCTGCAGCCCTCGGCGGGCCCGGGGGAGGCTCCGGCAGCGGGGGCGGCCGGTCCGACAGCCTCCAGCGGCGATTCCGGCCCGGAGCGGCTCCCACCGCTCCCGTCAGAGCTCCCCAGGCGCTGCCCAAGCGCCGCTGCCGAGGGGAGCCCAGCCCAAAGGAAAACACGCTCTAGGGCAGAGTCTCTGCTCTTCTTTGATATCTCCTATGAAAGCCCAAATGAGCCCTTTCAAATGTAAACTTGCTTTGCGCTTTTAAACCAACTCTATCTGCTGTGCTATCTGGAAGTCTTTTTGCCAGAACAAGTAAAATTTATTAGCTCTTTATGAAATATTAACAAACTGACACAGATATCAGGGAATGTGTAAAAATTAATGTGTTTTAACATTTAGCAGAAATCAGATTCTCAGGTTACTAATCAAATTCTTCAGTTACTAAACATGACACATTACCTGGGCTTCAAAAAATGTTTCTCTCCTAGCAGAGAGAGGAAACTTGAATTTAGCAAATTTCTCTGTAGAACCTTTCCCAAATAGGTTTAAACATTACGTTGAGAGACATTCCTTGTCATAAGAAGACTACAGCTGCACGGTTGAGCACACCAAGGTCAAGAAATGTCCTACTTCAGTCTGGGGCTGTATCATGACACAGTTTCACATGATCCATTCTGCCTTCTGCAGGAATACGCACTATGCCGTGTGCAAGACAGCCAGCACTCACAGCCAGAAGTGGAAGGTAAATATTCATATTTATCTTTTCAAACCATTAATTAATTTATGTATTCAGCAATGGATACGACACAAATTGTGTTCCAAACTTATTTTGTTGGAAGGCGATTTTCTACTGCAGCAAAAGCACACAGGATTTGCCCATACCTGTTTCACAATGAACAGGTCTAGAAATAGGCACAAACTAGTTTTAAAGTGGGAATTAACAACAACTGTAAGAAGAAAGCTTTCTCTCTGTGCTAACCGGTACCTATTGGGGAAAATGCAGTCATGTCTCCTTGTTGGCATTGGCACCCCACACTGAAACAGGAACCACAGATAATGAGAAGATCACAGGCCTATAGAACAAGGGGAGAGGCACAGTAACTGCATTAGAGAATGGGGGAAACAAATATAAAATGCTACTGAAGAGTAACACAAGTCTATATTTCACATCTGGAGCAAAAGTTTTAGGTCATTTTTCTTTAAAATCTGGCTTTCTTACAGGTAGATCTAATGAGCTGCATTACTCACAGGAGTAAAAAAGATTGCAGTTAAATAATTTAGGAAGTGTGGTGAAATCTCAATACTAAATGATATGACAATAATTTTTCAAGTCCCCCACCAGGTAGAACAGAGTCTGTCATGTAAAGGTCCCATCTTTGGCTTTAACAAGAACATCTTGAATAAATGATCAGTCTGTATTTTTATGAATATCTAAACACATGTATGAGTTTTGTACTGTTCAAAAATTCCTTTCCCTGTCTCTCCAAATGCCGTAGGATGTCCAGACTCTACCCTACCAAGAAGTTTTCTTCCTGGCTTTATGGTGACATTCAACAAAACACAGGACCATGTTAGGTCAAACCTCTGACAATGGTGCTTTCACTGGAGTTCAAAGAGCTTGAAAAGACAAAAGCATAAATAAGGAAACAAAGTAAATATCCTTTCATATCATAAGACTTTACTATGTAGCTCTTGACAACACAAAGACCAGCTTAATAGAATAGGGAAACAAATCCCTATAGAAAAGCACTGAGGGATCAGGTTAGTAGTAGACAAGGCAACAGAGGAGCTTTCAATCAGTAATAGAGTAGATGCAAATAACAAAATTCCTTTAGCACACTACGGACTCTCTCTTTATGTGTTTCAGTTAGCAGGTGCAATTACCAAAAGGGGCTTGTGAAATACACTTTGTTACTTAGAGGGTTTGGGGATTTTTCTGTCATCAGAGACATCACTGCTCAAGCACATCAAATGAGGATGGGCTGTGATGTGTTTAATTCAATGGAAGTATTCCAGATTTGCATCGTATTAATATTTCTAAAACAACTAACACATTCTGTCACACTTCTGCTTTCTTCTGCATGCCCTTGAAGCTAATTGAAAAGCAGTGAGTGCAGCCAAATCTCAGTATTTTATAATCACCTGCCTCACACATTTGGCTTGTTGATGCAGTTCACTTACAGCTTTGAACTTATGTGTAAGGCTCCTTTCAATGACTGTGGAACTGGTGTCCCAAAGTCGGGTGGCACTTCCCAGGGAAGGGGGTATATCCCACTATGGATATCGGCTGGAGACAGCTGACAGACCTGTCAGCACACTCTGCAATTTCAAACACAACAGACCCGCTTATGCATGCAAAATAAAACTTGGGATCAGGTGGACTATGTCTTGGGGCTTTTCCAGTTTGTTATTGTAGAGAATTCTCAAAGCCTGGTTTTTTTTTTCCCCCCCGAGGTCTTTATTTCCTGTCAAATAAAGGGATTATTCCTGAAAATGACTCTCACTAGAGTCAGTAAGATTTTTATCCATTTCTACGTCTGAAAGGTTTGCATCATCAAATAAGAAACTAGAGATTATGGCTATGAAAATATGTGAATAAAAGCAAAGGGACAGATGCTGAATCCATAAAAATTACTAAGGCATAATCTGTGTTTGCTGTTCCACATAAATACACAGTTAAAAAAAAAAAAACAACCAACACAAACAAAACCAACATAGAGTAAAATCTCAAAATTTATTTTCAGCTTCTAGCCAATTTAGTAGATGAGGGGGTTTTGTTTTGTTCTCTACAAAGGCAAGTGATTGAGCTTATTTATGGGCATATTTTAATTCTTTAAAGATGCAGACTGCTTCCTCTTGTCTCATACTGAATTTAGAAAACTGTAAACAAACCAAACAATGAATTTCACTTAAAGGTTCATTTTAGATGAGTTGATTTAGGTTTAAGGGCTCTGCGAAGCTGCAGCACATTTTGACCTACTTTGTGTACAATACAGTGGGTTAAACAACACTTGATGACAGTGAAATAATTTTTAGCGTTTTTAGCCCCCTGGGAGCTAATATAGCTAATATAGAACTTCGCAATATAAACCACGTGTGTGCCCTACGCATACAAAATTCCATTCTAGAGTCACACAATGTGGGCAGGTTACAGATGTACTTTGTATCTTACACAGTCTTTCATGAATTCCAACACAAATATATTTAAAAATTCAAGGTATAAACAAAGTTGAAAGAGAAAAACACATTTATTTTAAAAATTCTAGGAAAGACACTTTCTCAAGCATCACTATTTTTGAAATTTTTCTGTCTCAGAGGAACCTCAGAACTGCTTTAGCCCTCAGTACACTGTGTTCTCAATGGAAATACAAATGATTGTGACCTTTGCCAAGGAGATCCCTGGCTAACAATACAGTCTCTTAGCATCTTGCAGTCAGGCATACACTCCACGGTAAATTAAAGCATGTCAGATATTAGGCCAGGCCCTGGATGTAGTCCTGGATTGCCAGAATATGAAGACATCCGCAAAGTACCTTTTTCCATCCATGCCATGTCTCCACAGAGCAGCTCTAATTGAAGAACAAATTGGAGTTGAAAGTTTTCTTTCAGAGTGGAAAGGACAAAAAAGAGCTCAAAAATATTTCAGGCAGTTTTGACGACAACAACAAGTTTAAAAAAAATAGAGGACCGCATATCTTTTACTGCTTTCAGTACCTGGCACAAGAAAAGGTGGCTAATGCTGACTTCCCCCGCCCATATTCCTGAACTGTGGATCTCGCCCGGGAACGCTCTGCGGGAGGGACTGAGGAACACACAGCTCGCATCCACCCACACATGGACACTCACTCCAGTTAGGGAGTAGCTGATTAAAATGAGGCATTAAACTGTTCCTCATTCGTGGCAGTGAGGCATGGTGCGGGGATGCCTGGGAGGGAGAGCTTCAGAACTCTGGAGAGAGCAAATGGAACAGGGACTTCCAAAAAGGGTGGTTGTGAAAACATAGAAAGAAAAACGTAGAAAACATGGGGGGAAAAGTTATACAAAAACAGACAGGAAAGCTTCTTCATTAGGTCGAATTTTTGCAGAAGTCTACCCTGTAAACCCATGTGAAACATTCTTTATCTCCATCCTTCAGATCTAATTTTGTTTGCAGACAAATTATTACAATGTTACAACTTCATCAGAAACACTAGCTAAATTATATTCAAGTACAAAGGTTTGGGGTTGGAATGTGTGCGCAGAAAATGGATTTGATCTTGCCTCTGATGGAGAGGTGCCCACTATAGAACCAGATGCCACATTTCATAGTGCATTAGCTGACACACTCTGTAGAAGGACGGGTTTTGGCTTCCTAGAAATACAGCACATAATCTGAAAAACGCAGCAGCTTGTTTTTTACCTCTGCCTAAGCATCCTACTTACATACAGATTTACCTTTTGGCAAGCAGAATCTGTATCTTTTCAGTCTGTGCCTGTTGCATCACCAAGCACCACCTTCTCTGCTGTGCAAATGAGCCAGCAATGCAGCAGTGGCCTGGGGGCAAAGGCTGACTCAGAACCACTGAAGCCAAACATCGATGCTTCCCCGAAATAGGCAGACACTTCAATATCATTGACTTCCATGAGATCTGGTATTTCTTTCAATCCAGCCAGTGCTAAATAATGGAAAAACCAGGAGTTGGGGCAAGGAAGGGAGGGCAAGGCCTTGCAAGAGGATGAGAAAGATCAGCTATTCTAGGCATAAAAGAAGGATGAGACTGATGTGGATGACTAAGAATGTCAAAAGATTTCTTGAGGAAAAATAGAGGGTATATGACATGTAAGAACATGAAATCCGAAGAGGATTAAGAGAATTATGAACTGGAAGTGAAAGGATGCAAAAAAACTCGAACCCAACAACAGCACTGTTTAAGAGTGCCAGAATTGACAAAGTGACAAGACTGCAAAGAAAAACAATAGAGGATCTCAAAATACTTAAGTGATGTGAGGATCAACAGGGAAACAGCTCCTGAGCTGTTAACAGAACCTATGCATGGCAGGAGTTAAAAAAACAATAAGATAAAGCAAGAAATGTAAATGCCCACTTCTATTCAATATCTGTGCAGTAAAGAGAAGTGAAATGCCAGAAAAGAGAACACAGCTTGCAGAGGAGGACACTGTATAAATAAGATTTTAAGAAGAATAAGTTATAACCTTTGTGTCATCTAGAATAACCAGTAACACAAGGAAGCTGTGAGGATAGATTATTTGCCACAAATATACTCAAAATGTCAAACAACAGTGACCCCTTAACAGTGATTTCGCAGAAAGAACTCAGGGTGAACACAAAATATAAGTGAATATTACTCCAGCCTTCAGAAACAGAATTTGAAAGAGCTGGGAAAGCAAAGATTACTCATTATAACCTGAGTGGCCATTGATCCTACTGATATTAAAGCAGAAGATCAGTAACCAGGTACGGCATTAGGAGAAATAAAAAGCGTTCCATAGCAGCCAACAATGGGACAACTTTTGCAAATATAGGATGTTTCAAATTCCATTTTCCCACTTTACTTTGAAGTGAAGTCATTCTGAGGCAACAGTTTGCAATCTTCCCCTAATTTCTGTCTTTTTTCCACAGAAACCAGTGGCTCACTACTTAGGCAGAACCAAAGCAGAGCAGCAGTACCCATATTTTCAGTGGGAATCTTACTAAAATCTGACAGCAGATCTGAAAGAATGGATGCTTCAGGATCAGTCATGAGCCCTATTTCAGCACCATAGAATAACACCAAAGCTGAAAGTTCTTCACAATAGGGTATTTATCTAATATTCTACTTGCTTTTTGTATAAAAGATCAGCAGGCCCATCCTGAATCAGATCACTGGCCTTAGATTCAGCAGCATGAAGGAAGGAATTCACTGACCCTCTTAGATTCACAAGATATCAGACAAAATTGAAGAATGTAAGGGTTTTTTTGTAACTTAAATTAAAGTTAGTTTAATTAAAACCTTTGTATCAAGTAAGTAACTTAGTCAACCAGAGAAAAAGAGAAGCTGGTGCCTTCCTGGCTTCTCCACACCTGAGCATGCAGTACCACTGCGTAGCTTCTTTTATTAATTGACACATTTTCTGCTGTGAAGAGGTTGTTGAACTAATATCTGAAGCTTAAGAACTGCCAAAAAAAGGCTGCAAAATACATTTTATCCAACCACTCTCATCATAAGATTCAGAATACTTCTGCCCAGATTTTTCACACTAAATAAACTCACCACTGTGCAACTTGCATTTCTTTTTCTCTGCATATACCCATTTTCTAAGTGCACATTCAAACAACCTTGTCGTTTTTCACCCCTATGTCATTGAATGTTGTCTAATATAAATGTCTGGACATGCTTCTCACCTCCTTCCTGACCTTCCCCTAAGAGCCTCCACTCTCCCGTGTTTCAGGCTGTGCTGAAGCTACTACGGATGCTCTGTTTGATGACATTACATCAGAGATCCATGCCAAAATTCCTTGGCCACCAGTATGACTGCTGATGTCAGCATAGCTGGAAGAACAAGGCTAGTTAGCTAATTGCTTTACAGAGCAAACACGGGCAGCGCAGAGCTCGGAGCCAAGTGTTTTGCTGGGGCAAGCAGGCAAAATGCCACTGAAGGCACCTATTCCCTGGGCCAAAATTCCCCCCTGCAGTGACAGCCAGCACAGGGGTTTCTGGACGTGCTCATGAAACCAAGGAACAAGGTTTCTGTAGGTTTGCATCCCACATAAGCACAGCAGTAATTGGTTTAATTACAATCTGATGATTTGTGGACACCCCTACACAGCAGCTTTCATTGCTTTGTACTGATTTTATCAGCATTCGGAAAGGTCATGCATTTAGGATAAAATCATGGAATTACTGAAACCAGAGGGAGCTCTACTGCTAATTTCAATAGTGTTAAGACTTTCTGCTGCAGGAACTATTCCAGCAGTGCAGTGAAGATTAAATGAAAGACAACTCACTGATGTTAGGTAGCAAATCAGTGCAGTGCAGGAATTCAGATCCGTATTTTAATAGTCTTATTTATATCAAAGAACATGTTCCATAAGATTTGTCATGATAGATTCTACACACTATAAAATACACCTTGATCCTATGGTTTGCAATAGAATCACTACTGCAAGTAATTGTAAATACAATAAACCATGTCAAAATTTATTATCTAATGAGATTAAAATAGCATATTTTAATATTAAATAGTTTTTCATGGAAAGGGAGAAGGAAAAAGTTAAATACCTCTATGATAGATTAAAAGTGAAAAATTATGTGATGCTACTGAAGTAACTTACAGTAATTTTAAGACATTAAAATGGGCATGGAAGTAGAATCAAATTTTTTAAAGATAAACCACCAAATCTTCAGGAAAACACATTGTGTTGAATAAGAAAATACTTTTTATTGGAGAAACAGTCTTCTAATCATGGTACTTCTGCAATGAAGTTGCAGCCATGAGAAACATTAGAGCTTAGTTTTAATCACCACCTACTATTTAGCATGGGATGTAAAGTATTAAAGTAGTAACTCTCCGAAAGTCTACAGAGAAATCTAAGAGACACAGCATATTCATTTTTTAACGTTTCCTAAGTAATGTTTTTCCTTTTTCTTTTTATAAAGACTTTACTCACTATAAAGACGATCTCACTACGCCGATATATTTAATCAAAGCACTACTAAAATTAACATTTGATTACTTTTTTGAATGAATGTGGCCACTTCAGAAAAGTCCTCAATAGTCTTTTACTTCTTTTATATTTAAAAATGCAATGTAGTACATTGATCAACCAGAATATTCTTTTGAAGGACCTTCTGAATTCATAATCAACCCGTGATGGTTTTGAGTTCTCAGAAACACTAATTGGCTTTTGCAAATTACTTATTAACTAGCAAGATGTTTTAACTTGTTTCAACTTGTCATTATTTGATCTCTAAATAAACCACCATAAACCATTATGCAATAATACAACCCATCACCCCAACTTGCACTCCTGTGTGCAGGAATTCCAGTGCTGGAAAAAATCCTATGCTCACTGACCGTTGGATTAAGCAGTTCAAGAGAGTAAGTATTCAAGTTCTAACTGCACACAAGTTAATTCTGACCAAAAGAAACTCATACTTTAAGTCATTCTCCACTGCTACAGGTTTTTCCTTTTAGACATAAAGCTTAATTATATAGAAGAACATTTTATATCTCATATGCTTGTGGTTTCATGATGTGAACAATACAGTATCAGATATTATTTTTAAATTATCCAAGGACAGTCTCCCAGCTTGGAAGGAGAATTCAATATTAAAATTCAGCTTTAGAGAGAAAAAAAAAAGGTAAATCGTGCCAAGCAGTGTAAATGGAAGGACCGAGATAATTTTGTGTGTGTCAGCCTGACAGCAATCCTGGGCAAAATAATAAAAAAGGCAGCATTGGGGTTTTTAAGTAACACTAAGGAGGTAACATGATTTATACAAGTTGGCACAGGACAATGGAAAATAAATCTTTCTGACCACCTTGCCAGCTTATTCCCTTTGAGACTAAAAGGTGTCTTGGTAAAATAACTTCATTAATGTATTATATTTAGATTTCTCTCTGGTATTTGACATGCCCTTTTGGTAACTAAAGCAAGATGATATCAGTGTGGCATACAATGGATTAAACATTGTCTGATGTCCCTTACAAAGGAAGTGTAAACTGTGGGCCTGCAAAGGACTCTGCATCACTGACTGTTTTCTGAAAGCTCAGTTCTCCCTCAGTCATAGCCATTGGACATACTACAATGACTCATTCATAAAATTACATCGTTCAAAATAGACAGTCACAATAGTCTCTCACAAGTTTAAAACCTATGCTTTATATAATCTCATGTAGAATCACTGTTAAGTGAAGATCATTCTTTCAACATCTTTCCAAGGCACAAATTATCGGTTCATGTATCAAGCATCACACATTCAAATGCTATTACTGAAGGCAGAAAAGGCTATTTGTGGGCAGGTAGGATTGTGCTGTTTTCTAAAAAAAACCTGAAGTTCCTTCTTTAAGATGAACATGTCTTGGTTTGTATTCTGAGTTTCAGAAATTAAATAACCTTAGTAACCTTATGAATAAAGAAGGAAAATGAGAAAAAAAAAAAATCATTATAGGTAATGCAGTAAGTCTGATGATGTATAGACCTATATTAATACATCATTATCTCACCAGAAACCTTATGTTTCATTATAAGCAGATATTTATCTTCTTGAAAGCACTAATCCTAGATCTTGTAACATTTTATGGAAAGTATTCAAAAACATCCAGGGAAAAAATGGAGGTCAGTTCTTGAAGAGAGCTCCTCTTCTCCTCCAATGAGAACCTCATTGAAGTTCCTCTTCAATGTCTACATTAAATCATTTCAGCTAAGCAATCAAATACTTGTTTCAGGCTGTGGAACTCTGGTCTGACAACAGACACCCACTAAAAAAGCCAAGCTCATGAGGCTACATAAGAAACTATCTGAAGTAATTTCCACGTGCATGTAGAAGCTCCCAGTGACCCCAGGAAGGACGGCTCTCGGACAGACAGCCTTTCACCAGCTAAGCCAGGAGGAAGCAGAAGAGCTACAAGGCATCAGAGGCAAGAAGCAAAAGAATTATGAGCATTAGCACAAGTAAACCCGACTGCAAACGACAAAGCACCTGTGCCCATGTGCTTTCTTAGGTTAAAGCACATCTACATTTGTGAGGAGATAATAAGAGCTTTGCTGGGAGAAGGTATTTCTGTCTTGTTGAATTGTCTTTGTTGGAGAGGTCTCCATCTAGAAGGCACAGACCTCCAGAGCACCCAGCTGGGAGAGCTTTCCTTCCTGATAGCAGACTGTTACAAACTCCTTTTGACTTTGGTAGGTTTGCAGGTTTTGTGCTTTATTCACGCACGGTTTATTTATAGAGTATCTATTCTGCATTATACTTTATTTACTCTGTCTCCTTTTAAAAAAAATTACTCTCTATAAGAGTCTTCTAAATTTACTG
Organism: Callaeas wilsoni; assembly: GCA_013398955.1. Taxonomy (NCBI): domain Eukaryota; kingdom Metazoa; phylum Chordata; class Aves; order Passeriformes; family Callaeidae; genus Callaeas; species Callaeas wilsoni. The sequence continues at coordinate 16,023 of VWPU01009026.1, forward strand.
TGATTGCCTAATTCATTTGGGGCAGGTGTCTCGGAAGTAATTTGTTCCCAGCTCTGGAAGTCAGAGTATAAACTGGATTTTTGCAGGTGCCTGCAGCTAAAGGTATGGCTCATGGCTTTGCTGGAGACTGCCTGCATCTGTGATTTGGGATTTACAACTGAGAAAGGTGCTGGAAGAGAGAGAAAGGTGTCATATGACTGAGCTGGGACATCCTCCTATCATGCTTAAATTGGCCACTTACAGTGCTGAAGATACAAACTGATACATCTGTGCACATTAATGCTGAGCTAGGTTACATTGATTTTTAAAAGATCACACATTATGTATTTATTACACATATTATACTTTTCTTAAAATAATATTCAAATACAATTTTCACCAAAATTATGGCCAAGCATTGACTGCAAAACTAATTAGAAATAGCTTTGTCATATATAACACGTGGTTAATTCCCTTTACTCCTGAAACAGCCAGAGAATATAGTGAATTGATTTCCAAAAAGTAGCAGATTGTTGCTTTGTGATCACATCTTTTTCCTGTTCCCAAAACAGCAGCAATGCTACTTCATCTGCTACTATCTACTCTCATTTCCAAACTCATATTTTAGTGGTCACAGCAATATACTTTTGCAGAGGAAGTAAAAGACATTTTCCTGAAGGCATCTTTCAGAAAAAGCTTTTTGCTGCACAAATTCAATAAAAATCTGTGAAAAAAAAGAGAAGCAACTATTGAACTTCACATCATTTCTCCATAAATGTTATTCAGTACTGAAAAACTGAAGTAATAAAACTTTAGAAATAGGCCTAGACAGAAAGCAGTTAAATATGTACAGGAGTAATAAAATGTGACTAAACTATTCCTAAGTTTCTGTCTCCTTCTGGTAATTTTTCACACCATAAACACTCCTTTCTTCAAAAAACAGTTTCATAGGTGATAAGGAGTCAATCAGTGTGAAAAGCGTTAACAAAGTGGAAGCCAAAATAGCGCTGATCAGTCTACAATGCCTTTGATTTCCGAATTGTCATGGCTGTATTTTTCATGTTTTTCAAACACAGGAATATCCCACCAAGCAATCTCTGTCATCTGGCTACATCATCAGTTGTTTCCCATTGACAGCGCTTATGTAAAGCTGGGAATTATCACAAAATTGCAGGGTTTAAATTCTCCATCAGCTGTTAATTACTATCTATTGTGAGTATCTAATAATTTTAGAGTGTTTTTAAAGTAGATGTTGTCTATGTGTTTTCCATCCTCTTTTTCTACTCTTTCTCACACTAAACAAGACTCTCATTCAGCTTATGTGTATTTGACAATATACTGAGTGTGAGGGAGGTAATAACTCACATTATCATATAGCCAGATCTCAACAGAAAAATATCTCTCAGATAAAGGCACATAGATGAATGAACTTTTATTAGCTGAAAAACGGTTTCAGAAAAGTTAAATAACTACTTCTTTTTTCTGCCCCTCAAGTCCTCTCTAGTCATGGTTGCTCTTTGTTAGGTCACTCTTCAAACTGCACCCAAAACAGCAGCTACAATTGGCAGCTCAGTGTGTGGGTGGGATTTTGGTGTTTAGTTACCATGAGAAAATTATTTCTTCCATTTGGTTCTCTGAATTTTACTTCATGCCCATAAAGAGAAGCCTTTACTGAAGAAATTAAATGTTCTTGCTTAGTATAGTTCCTACTGGGTTTTATCTGGACTAGGAGTTCATGCAGAAATTTAGGATTAGCTCTGACACCAGTGAAGCCAGTTTCAGAACTGGCCATTTCCATTATCCTCTTTCTGAACTGGGTTGAGAACTAGGCTTAAAATTCCAATGGACATTTGAATTGGAGCTTACCCTGCACATTAGTCTGGGATGGAAATACAACGTGCAAAGCTGTGCAGCAGTCATATGAATTAAACTTTTCTTAACTGCCTTAGAGGAATGTCTCAAAATGTTCCCTGAGATGTTTTTTTGAGCTCACCTGAGGAAATAAAGCTTGACCTGAATAAAGCTGCTGTTTATAATCAAGAAAATGCAAAACTCTTAAAGAATTGTATTTGCCAGGAGAAGGACTCTCACTTCAGCAGCAGTGTGACCACAACCCATCACTATGAACAATGGCATTGGGAGGTTCACTGCATGTAAGAAATAAAAGTATGAAATAACCTTTTCTTGGTTTTGGCTGCTCACAGAATATATTTGTATGGCCACCCATTAGCACACAACAGCAAAGCACAGTTCCACAGAGAAATGAAACAGATGTTTGTCAACTGGCATTTGTGAGTCAGGGTATAGCTTGAATGGCATTGTCAAAATACATTTTCATTCTTACGGCCCAGGAGCACAAGAGTGACTTAAAAGCTCAACTAGCACATTCTGTGGGTGTTTCAGTCAGAATACTCTCAAATGGGTCTAAAATATATAACCAGAGTTGAAACTTTTACATTTGCTCAGACACAAAGCACTAAGAGTTTTAAAGTATGGCAGCGTTAGGAAAATGATGTGGGTTTATTCCCTTAAGTTGGGCTAAAATTTCCATATTGTATGTGTGAACACAACACAGCATTCCAAACTCTTTTGCGTGCTGCAAACAGTGCACAGTACAACAGTGGATCTAGTAGTTGCAAGAGCAGACAAGATCAACAAATAATTTATTAAATGGCCTTCTAAACATAAAAACTAGAGAGATTATATTTCAGAAGACAAGTAGTTGTATGAAGATTTATCTCTAAAAATTTACAAAACTACCTTCATCTGCCTGCATCATCTGAGAAGGGTGTGTGCAAATACAGGAGCTGTCACGAGGCTTTATGCAGGGAAAAAACTGTAAGCAAGGTTGGGTTTGAAAATGAAACAAATAGAATTTGTACAAGACTGATTCTTATAAACCAGAAAAATATCCTGAAGACAAAATTTGCCACGAAACTGTATTTAACTTCAGAACATTTGGGATAATACTCACGTATTTAATTTCAAACTACATGGAACAAATCTCTAACTTGTTTCTCACATGTCAAATATATACCTGTCAGAATTAAATGTTCTGAACAATAAGGATCCTTATTCTGTCATTCTTCACTGAAAGACCTCTAAACAGATGGATTCCAGGTCTTCACTGGGAAGACAGAAGAGTCTCAAACTCTTCAGGGAGTGGACAACAAGTATCTCAGCGGTGGTTGTCCAGGTTTCCACCTCTGCCACCAGAATAACCTGGAACTTGAGTGCCACTGGTTCTCTCTGTTCCCTCACAAGCACATCTCAATCTCATACTGGTGAGGAAACAGCGTGGGCTGACCTACAAGATCTTTCCCTCACTAAAGTTTGCAATTCTGTGCTCTCTGCAGTGATGATGAGAGAGCTAATTTATGAATGGCTGGGTCACAAGAGAATTAATGTACCACAGCAATGGAGCACGATATGCAGATCGGAGAGGGAGGAAGAATGTGGAGCTCAGCAAATCCCTTCTTTCTCATATAAGCTGATGCTCAGCTTAGGGGAAAACCATACTAATGATGCAGCTGATGTCTTGTTAGAAAACATCTGAACTGTGACCAATTTTTCTTGACAAGAATTTTTGTTCTGTATAAAAATGAGATGCTTAGTCATACGGAAAATAAAGACTAAATCAGTGATGTAATTTCATTCAATGATGGAATTTCAAAAAGGTGGGCTTTTTTCTTTTATTATAAAGAAAATCTTTTAACAAGTCTATTGAACCAGCCCATTAATAAGCTCTTTCCCATCAGTATCAGAAGAGAAGTGAGAGCACAGTGCCTAGAGGATAAACAAGGATATAAAACCTTTTCTCACTGTTTTAAAATTCAAAGTTTCCATGTCCCTGCATAAGGCTGTATGTGCATGCTCATGCACAAATAAGAGTGACAAGCAACAAATATCCTCAACAATTTTTAGCCTCTTGCTGTACATGAATGAAGGGCAAATATAGAAGAAAATGTAATGTGTCAGACATCAACACACTTCTCCCTGCAAGATACATGCGAGTTCTCCATAGGGAAATCTGCAGGAAAGTAATTCTTAGAACAGAATGCAGACTTGATGATGATTTAACACATACATTTAAGTGGGGAGAAAGGGAAATGAGCTAAAGTAGTTAGGACAAGTTTCAGCAGCAGTTAATCAAAGTTGGTAAGTGAGCCCTGAGACAGGGAGGCAGACGAAGGGACTGTTGTCTCCCACAGGTTTTTTTCATAGTCCCTCTGAAAATGAATTTGTAGCTTTCCCTTAGCATCCAGTGAAAAGGAGGTTGCCAGAAAAAGGTCACTGGGCAGAGGTGGCTGAGAGCACAGCCACATACCTGGCTGTCTCTTTGCAGAGCAATTCTTTCCATGGCTGTCTGGCTAAGCCACATATCTGGTGTCTGTATAACCAACACAGATTTACACGTTGCCATGAACACCAGAATTTCCTACTGTCAAATGTTGCCTCTGTATGCAGGGATGAAAAATTGCATTACTTCTTGTGCAGAATATATATATATATATATATATATATATTTGGTTTTCTAAAGCTTTCTGCTTGACTTATCACTTTGGACTTCCCATAAGCTATTTGGAAAAGTGGTACAAGAGCCAAAAAGTCTAGAATTTATTACACTTATAGTTGTGCTGGTATTTTTGGAAGTTTCCTTGAAGTTTACTTACACTCAACAAATCAGTATTTTTTTATTCCTCAGCTCATGCCTGTGTCTCAAAAAGCAATCAGAATGAAATCAGAATAATGCTTAACACCCAAGTCACACTATTCATTGCATAACTTCGGTTGTACACTCAAAAAAATATGTGTATCTGTCTCCTGTATGTATTCTCAGCTCAGGAGTCACTGAGATCGTGTATCTGTTCTGGAGGTGCTGTATAACTGCAGTTATACACTTCTGCCAAGGGCTCTTTATGAATTCTTCATGTCACACTGCAAAACAGGAGTCCAGAAAATCATTCAAAAAAACCCAGACCTGTATTTTATTACCATTGTCACCCAGGACAGCAGGCTCCTAACCAGCAAACCTTTGGACTCCCATGTCTTCTTCTAAATATTTCAAAATAATGTACAAAGATGAATGGATTAAGCTTCTAATCCTCCTTTTTAATACTGATCAAAACCACTGCATTTTACATGGAGATAAGATGAGGCATTGAGAGACGAAACAAGTTTTGTTGCAATCACAGGTCTGCGGTAATAATAAACTTCCCAAATTTCTGACTTTCCTTCATCTGCTGCGATCTGCCCCAGAGTACAATGATGGTAAAGCCTAATACAACAAGGAGGTTACTTGGGAGTTTTCCCATTAATTTTCTTTTGCTCATATGCTTTATGACCAGCAGAATGTTGTCAACAAAGAGCCCAGAAATGCAGAAACCTGTTTTAACTGAAGAGTGAGGCATAATCCAGAGAAGGCTGTTATCATCTAGTTTGCAATTCTGATTCTCAGAAGCTTCTCCTGCTGATTTTTTACCTTCTTTAATCAAACCTGACTCAGAGAATAATGATATCACCCCCACTGCTGCTGTTCTCACTCTTATTAGCATTGTCCCTCAAAAGACTATTAATGAATAACTGGTGGTAGCTGACAGCTCAAGAAATCAAGTGTTACACACAGTTGTAGAGACAATGTATGTGTGCCTTCTTTAGGGAAAGAAGTCTTGAAAGACCAAGGGGAGTTAGAGAACGATCTCAAGAGTTCGTGCTGTTTCTTATGGAAAGCAGCTTGCAGCAGTGTTCCCCAGGGCTGCCCTTCTATAAACACCATTCCAGGAGCCCCACAAATCTCCAGGAGCCCCACAAATCATACATACTCCAGGGAGCCTGAGAAGTAGGTGCAAGGGCCCTGATATAACGCTGTGTGCGTGAAAAGCAGAAGAGAAAACGAGAGCAAAGGTAGGTATGATGCACAATAACCTCTGTGAATCAACATCATTTCCATACAGTAAAGCAAAGGAAAAGTGGGAGGATTTCAGACAAAGCAGGTGAACTTTTGAGGCATAAGCATTTTGATTCAAAGATGGTAATAAAGGATGAGAGAAATACAGATCCCACCGTGACAGGGAAGGACAGGAGATCAAATGAAGGCTTGTACCCTAATTTTGCTGACAGCAATGAGTTAGTTTGTTGCAAGTATAACACACTTGAAGGGTCTGCCTTCAATGATCCTGCCAGAGCTATTAATTCCCTGTAGGCAGGTCTAAACAAACCCTGGTTCAGTAGTTGAGTCAGAGTCACAAAAGAAAGGACAGTAATTTCACCACTAATCTTTCTTTCAATAGACCAGATTGGCAGAACAATATCAGCTAAAAAGGATCTCTGAAGTCACCTGGTCTGATCCCCTGCTCAGAGCAGAACTATTTGGGCACAGGATGCTCATGGCCTTGACAGTCAAGCCTTCTCCATGTCCAAAAAAGCAGATTTCATTTCCTCAATAGGGAAATGGGGCTGAGCTTTGTGAGGCTCATATCGGCGAATGTCTGTGGGCTGTTAAAATCCCTCTGCACATACATCTTGTTTTATCTTTTTTAACATATGCATACCGTTTTTACTTTGTTCAAATTAACACTCAGTTAATCTCAGGCAATACGGGAAGATGCATGGTGGAGCTAAAGGGATTATAGTTCCCCTTCTTTAGCATTACCTGGTCACATGGCAGAAGAGAGCCACACATCCACCCACATGCTAATTGCAGCTGACTGGAATCGGGCAGAGGCGATTCCTGGAGCCAAATCCTTGTCCTGTGTAAAGTAGCAGGGCCTATTCAAAATGAAACAACTTCTGCCATTTCAGAAAAGCTAGAGATATAATCCAAAAGGCATCTTTAAAATTTGTTTCTGCTTCCACTGAAATCAAAGGAACACTCCACAGGATTTTTACTTCCAACACTGCAACGTCAGGTACATGCAGACAAGGAATGGGCACTTCAGTACAGATTCATATCTAGTCCATACATTATTTGTTCTGTGTAATATCAGAAAATTTTTGGACAGCATCTGTTCACACTGGAATGCAAATATCCAGTTCAGATGACTTACAGCCTAAAATATTAATGCCTACAACATCAACTAACATTTCTTTACTATGAGCTAAATTTTCTCACTCTTTGAGGCTTCATTCTTTTCCCATTTACAATAAAAAATGCGCTGTTTCTCCCAGCTCAGAGGGCACCGGCCTTACCTCAGTCACTGTGTATAAAATAAGGTGTTGTTAGAGGGAGGATCACAGCAGCCAAAGCTGATGGCAGTGCTGGAATGGCACTGCAGTATCGACCATCTTGCTGACAGTGTTTTTCCTTCTCAAACCTTAAACTTTTCCACACCTCTAAAAAGAAGAAGGTAGCCCCCAGAGAGGAGTCCTTCCACCCCACTGAACAACTCACTTAACTGCACAACTTCTAAGCCATAAACCACTTGAGTAATCCCACTGCTCAACACGGGATAAAAGGAGAAAATAGCATTAAAGATTTAAAGTAAAGAACACAGCAAACTCAAATGATAGCTGCACCATTCACGTCATTACAGCTAAGGGTTTGTCAGCACTTTCATTATAATGCTCATTCCTCTGCTGTCACTCCAGGCTAAAATTTGGCAGAGCATAAAACTTAAAGCCCAGACAGACACAATAAGAACACAGCAAAAAGGAAAGCACAGGTTTCAAGGACAGCATCCTAAGATACCTTTATGTGTCAGGAACAAACAGTATCTTACAAAGCATGATGCAAGAAGTTAAGCTAGGAAAACTAACCCTTCTTTCATTAAGATGGTGTCAGAGAGAGGGGATTGAACTGGAGGCTCAGTGACATATATTGTTATGAAACTACTATGAATCCAGAAGGGTAAGTATTAGTATGGTAATTTCAGTTAAATTTATGCTTCGGTACAAGGGAAATAAATAAATTAGAAAGAAAAGGCAGACCACACACAAATATTACATCTGAACAGAAGAGATCAGGCTTCACTTTGGGAATGTAGGAAAATGGGTCTGCTTGGACTGGTTTGGGGAGTGGCAAGTGCCACTAACATGAGCGATTGCTCTCAAGCACTGCAGAGTACCTTCCTCCCTGCCTCCTTTCAGCATTGAGATTTTTGGTCCAAAAGTCCAAATGTCCAAAATACAAGAAGAAAAGAAGACTAAGCATAGGACCAAAATACCTCTTACACTGCAGTAGTAACCCTTACATTGTTGGCATGAATTACTTGCCCCTCAATTCCATCCCCTCAGCTCCTTTGTCCGCCTGGTACCCATGTGGATACAGAATGACCCAGAGTAAAGAACTGAGACCAGAACTAAGCTGTGACAGAGGTCAGAGGGCTTAGGACCACTTCTTGAAGTAACAGAGATAGCTAATGCTAAGTGGAAGCACGTTACAGTATTAGTTACTATTTTTTTTTAAGTTTTTAACAGGGTTGATTAAAAGAACAACAAAGATAAAGTTTCTGTTGCACAGACTTAGTGCATTGGATGGTTTAATCATTCCCCATCTTTGTCAGTTGGTGCTGTGGGACTTAGCACAAGACTTTTTAATTTTGTTTCAGCATCAATGAAGATGCTTCTTATCTTTAAAAAGCACTTAGAGATGAACTGCACTATCTATACAACATATGATTGCTATTATTATCTCAGTAAATTTTTATGAGGATTTGAAGAACTCCAGTAAGTCAAAAAAGAGTGTGCTTATTTCCCCTGTTCAGAATTAGTTATAACAAAGACTGTAAGATAACAACTATATAGGTCACCTAATCCCGCTGACTTTGTTAGGGTCACATCTTCCCTGACTTCCTAAATGAGTGAAGGTTTGGACTGTGATATTCTCCCAGCAGCTTTTGAAGGAGGGCAGCTGTGCTTCCTTCATAATATATGTTCAAGTGTTTGAGAAAGTTTAGTGCATCCTTCTCAGAGCAGTGCTACTGCTGAACATGTAAAACCTACACTGCGCTCATCTTAGGAGAGCTCTGATGGCTCTAATAAACAGAATATTAAAAGCAATGTTAAACAAACCCCTGCCCACACAACATCAGTTTAATTTGGTAGCAAAGGCACTGTAGTAATGTACAATGCTGGCACCTAAGAAGCACAGTTCTGTCGTAAGTTTATCAGGTCACACATGCCTGTTATCATACAAAATTTATTGCAGTTTATCACAGAGACGAGGTGGAGCTCCACTCTCCTGCTTGCCTGTGCTGCCAGGGAAGGGCACACTGCTTGCATAAGATACAGGTCACACATTCAAAAGCATTTTCCTGGCACTCTCAGTCTTTTGCCTTTGTGCAAAATGCTGATGCTTTTGAGATTCAATGATTTAGCGTGTCACTGCACTGGCGTAACAGATGGCACAGGAGAGTAGAATGAATGAACAATGACTGAGGCACCGTGTTTCACTTTGTTCGGTGTGCAATCCTTCAGCACTCCTGATGCAAGGCATCTATTATTCACTCTTTTTAAATCAATCTGCTCCCTTTGGTTAACACTACCCAGTTAATAGTGAGGTACATCTTTTAAAAAATAGGGAAAATGTGAGTGCAGCATGCAGAATTAATGGGAGAAAAGTCAGGACTTTTTAAACCTGAGGTCCTTATTCCCTTCTAACAGGATCCCAGAACACTGAGTACTGTCTTCATCGTGTATCTGACCACACAGCTCCCTGAATCAAACCCAGATATTTCCTAGTCCTCTGCTCCCAGGACTCCTCTGCAAAGCACAACCCTCCTGTGCCACTGAAGCCCCAGCCAACACCTGCAGCCAGGTTTTACAGGGGGTTAAGCATTTTTGGGCTTAACGTAGACTTTGCAATTCATACAAAGATAAAGCAATACAAGGATAAAACTTATTAAAAGTAAGAAAAGGAGAAAAAAGGTTGAAAGTCTTCAAAGCAGCATTCACATGAGTGGTTTATTTATTTATCATATCTATCACCTCACTAGGAACACAGAGCAAAGATGATGGATTGTAAAAACCTGTTCTTACCCACAGGTAAATAGGAAATAGCTGCAATACGAAATGCAAAGGATAACCTCTTCTCTACTGCAAGTCAGAAATCATTGATATCCAGCAACATTTTGTCAGACCTCAGGCAGCTGTTTCACATATTTCAGTGAGTACAGAAAGGAAAGAGTGATACTTTTAAATACCAGTGTGTATGTTAACATGGGAAGTGGATGTATCAGATAGAAAATAAATTATAAGCTCTTCAAGTGTAGGTATTAAAGCATCAAGCTATGAAAAGCACTGCAGCACTCTATAGTAACAGGCCAAACATTACAGTCTAAAAATGTTACAGAAATGTTTACATAATCGGATCTAAGGACCTAATCCAATGCTCATGGACTTCAGTGAGACTAAAAATCTTGATGCAACTTCTTTTTTTTCTTTAAATAATCCCTTGGAACTGTAAAAACAGTTCTGTGCTATGTATTTGGAGACGAAGGGTTTTCTGCTGATAAAAATCGCGGAAAAGCCATTATTTTATGAAGCGACTGCTGTCTCTGTAGGTTAATTAACACTGGCTTGATTTAGTTTTAAGGTGAAAAGAAACATGATTTTTTTGGTCTTGATTTCCTTTGATTTTAACCAGTGTGTTACCGATACACAGTTCTTCTGTGCTGCACATTTCTTCTCATCTGACAGCTCTCATGCTTTGATCATCGAGACTGCAAGAGGAAGCACGCTGTGTAATAAGGACACAGATCCTACTTCAGGGAGCAGTGTGGCAAAACACACTTAGTTAGAGAAATAAATTGTCTATCCTTTGGGAAATTCAGGCATTTCGAAGTTTATTTTTATCCTTAGTGGCTAAAAAATATCAAAACCCTGAAGTGTTCAGTGAGAGGTAGATTGCATTGTCTTTTAATTTGGCAATATCTGCCAGGTCCTGTTGAAATATCTGTGCAGTAATATTGAAATATTATAGCCCACACTGCTAAAAGTTTGCACAAGAAAAAAAAACCAAATGAAAAATAGAACCATGGTTTTCAATTTCCTTTTTAAAACATTCCAAATGGTTTCCATATCAAATTCTTCTTGACAGATTTTGAATTAGGTATTTTTCAAGAGTAAAACTTTTTTCTAGAGCTTACCGGAAATTTTAAATTTTATCAGCTTTCAAAGAAGCAGTAGAATAAGGTAGAACCACTGAAGCTGTCCTGACTTTTATAAATGTGTCTGCACCAGCACATATTTTATAAATCATGCAACCTGTGTCTTTGATCCATATCCAGAGAGAGAGAAAAATAGAGAATAGAAACAGCTGTTACTATTTTAATGCCTATACCAAATTCATAGCATATGATGTTTAAAGGTGTTTAAAAGCTAATGCAGTGGGCATTTTCTAAACTCAGTATTTTATATTAACAGAAAAAGTCATTACAGTAACACTCTTGAAAAGATATAAACAAATACTTTTTTTTACAAGATTCATCTCTGTGAACTGCTAAAGACACCTAAAATTTCCTTTTATTCCAAAGACAGCTTCCACATCACCTTTTTTCACATAGTTTCAAAGCCTTAAATGACTTCTAGCCAGTCAGAAACGTGTCAAATTATGCAGTACCTATTGCTGTACTATTCTTCCAACCCCAGATTTTTTATTGGAATTCTGAGCGAACAGAAGACATTCAAGCATGAAGTCTGGGCAAGGTCAGCGTGCTCTCTGCCTGAGCTGGAAATGATGTGGGAACTTCCACTTGGTTGGTCTCAGTGCAGTTTCAAAACAGTGCAAAAGGGATTTGAGGGAAGCAAGGTCGTGGAGAACGCTCGTCCTGAGCTCTGCAAGGTGGGAAGCCTCTGGTGAAAGGCATTATCAGCTTTTCCTGCAATGATCCAAACTCTTATCAGGGAAAGCCTGGTACATCCAGGGATATGTGACAGCAGCAAAATGACCTTATGGCGGATGCTGCATGCACTGTTTCGTTCCTGTCCAAGCTCACCTGTGGGAAGAGGAAAAGGAGCCAGTTTCATGCAGAATGCAGGGATGGAGCCATTCCACCTGCTTGTGCACAGAGTCAGGCTCTGAGTCAGGCTGAAATACACATACTTGTCCACAAATGGATGAGGTAAAATGAAATTTTTCACAACAGTTTTGCAATTGTTTACCCAGTTAAAAAATTATATTAATTTTATCCTGAAGGTCATTAGATTAGTTGTAAGTATAAGATCTATGAAGCAGACAGGAATTAAAGTGAAGAAATTAGAAGCCAGAAGAACCCTTTGCTAGTATATACTTTGAGACTAAAGGCAATTTAACCTCTGCCATCAGCGTGGAGGTTGTGCAGCTGTAAAACCTCTCACATCCAACCCTGTAGCACATCCTAAACCAACAACATCTTAAGGCTGATCCCTCATGTGTTGAAACAGGCCGGTTTAAAGGCATCTTTGATCCCCTGACAAACGAAAGGTCTTGTTGGAAAAAAAAAAAAAAAAAAAAAAAGGCCAGGACTTTGAATATAATCAGTTCAGGAGAAAAAGGCCTCCTAGGCTTTGACAGGTCTTTCTTATACATATGGAGTGTCTGTGCATCATAAAATGTATCAGTCAGCATGTCAGTATTAATGAATAATGAGAAATACAAGGGAGAAGTCAAAGTCTGAGAGCAAAGGACAGGAAAGCTTCTATGACTTTTCTATATCTCAAGTTATAGGTGTGCTTTCTAAAATACCGCAATTAAAACTGAGTTACAACGTCCACTATACACGGTACAAGCCTTGTGCAACGTCGAATATAAGGAATCCATAAAACTTGCTTCTCTCAAACTAATGATCTTTATATATGCTGCTGAAACACCTGAAAGCATGCATCCAGTCAGCGTGAACAACCCAGGATGAAATAAAACTTCAGCTTCTTTTGCAAAAACAAAACACAGCAACTCCAGTGGTCAGTGAGGTACAGGAGCTGCGAGAGTGACCACTCTGATGAACAACCCTCCAGACCTTTGATGCCTTGGAGAGGCTGACCTGGAACAGAGGCTGGGCAGAATGAAAGGATAAAGGGCAGAGATTTATTAAAAGGCCTTCACAGGGCCTTCACACACCTTGGGCAGTGCAGGAGTCTCTCAGAGACTGCACCCAGGATGGACACAGTCACACGTTTTTGAGACAGATATAAGTTTTGTCCATTTGCATATCAGAGGTTAATTGTCCAATTACAGCCTCAGGCAGTGGAGTCCCATTCTCTCAGTTTGCTCTCCCCCCAACCCACTTTTGTTTACATTTCTCAGGGCCTGAAACAGTAAGGTGTCCTTGATTCTCAGGCCTAGAGAGGAACTGTTGTGTCTGACCGAAATGGGAAAAGCAGTTGCTAACACTCTTTATGGAGCTCAGAGTTACACACTAAAGAATTGCAGAATTACAAATATATGAAAATATAAAAGCTAAAATCCTAAGGCATCACATTCCCAAAGAGCAAACTGGCCCCACCACCTGAAAGGCTGCTGAATTCAGGGTAATTCTTTATCTACTTCCACTCAACCACTTAATTTTAATGAAAGCATTCTAAACAACATTTAATATCATTTTAGTAAGGAGGTTTTTATAAAATAAGAAAGGAATCATCATCATTTTAAAGTATCATCACTAACCTCTTCTGTCTTGGAAACTGACTACTCCTTTAAATAATTTTTTTTTAAGTGTTTATGGGACCATGAGGTCCTGCTTCTCCTTTGCCTTTAAGACCAGTTCAGTTTTGCTATTCATATGGAAAACATTCAGAACCGGCACAAGGTCAAACCCACTAAAGCCCAAAGATGATCTGGTCTGTGTTGCCCACACCCTTTTACAGACCAGGATTTCTGGTCCGTAACGAGAGGACACTGCCATGTCAGTTGACATGACAGTTTCAGCCCTGTTCTTTAACACATTCTGGTCCTGGTGTGAGTTAGTTGCCTTCATTATGAAAAATTCCTTTTCTGTGCTGTCTACTGCTTTAATATTCTAATATTGTTGGATGAAACAACAGCAAAACTTCCCTACCACAAACACCTCTAAAGAAGGGGCAGGTGTTTAGTCAAGGAAGAACTAACAGACATCAAAATTTATCATTTAGGTCTCTGCCTATTATATAGGAATATCTAAAATTATAGTTTTTTATTTGCATCATACACATTTCATAGAAAACAAAGCTTCATGATTTAATGAAAATTCAAAATGTAGCAGAAAAATTCTATATGAAACTAAATTTAAATTATTTTTAAAAATAAAAAATGGAAGTTTTATAATTCTTTTCTATGACCATACCAAGAAATACAGTCATATACATTTAAACTAGAGTTACCAAGCCTGGTACCCAGTTTTATTAGTGTTGCTTGTAATGGGGGTCTCTTCAAATTAATCTGCAGCACATTAAAGTATTCAGTACACTATAACATGGAGTTAGAACTTGGTTTCCTTGAAAGAAAAAAAAAAACCAAGCTGCAGCAGATGAACTCTGATGCTGTGTAGAATAACATTTTAACACTTGTTAAAGTGCTGAGTTTTGAAGGAAGCATCTATTGGAAAGGAGTACCCAAAAACAGGAGTGTGCTTCCTCCCCACTCAGCAAATCCCAGCATTAAAACTGACTATCAGTAATACGTAGGAAATACCTGTGCATACCTTTTGTGTACTAAGATGTCTTAGATGCGCTGCCAGAACTGGTCCTAACAAAACAGAGTTAGACTCAACCATCAAATCTACCAACCTTCCATTTTCACAATTTATACAGTCATATGTTTTATAGATCAAAACAGAAATCATCTGATAAGAGATCAGAGTATCAAAAAGCCTGTGCTTTTTATTCAAATTGCTGAGAAGAATTACTATGATACAAAGCCTCTCTTTTCAAAATAACAGCTGCTTGTACCCTCCAGGAAAGTGAAGAAAAGAAATTGAGCTTTTGGATTCCAGCAGGGGTTCAGCAAAAGGGATAAAGAGCTGGCAAATTTCAGAACGCTGCCTTAACACATACCTGCTACCAGGAGATCTGTTTGTAAAACAACAGCAAAAATTAGGGGGTGGCGGGAGGGTGTAATGGTGTGACTTGAACTGACAAATGAGGTGTTGATTCCAGACCATATGTACTGAAATCTCCCCCAGAAATCGAAAGAACAGTCACAGCATCCATCTGGTCTCCGTGCTGCAGAATAAAGCCTCCTTTGCTCAGAGCACTCAGTGCAGCACACGTATGAGATTCAACTTCACCTCTCTGTGATTATCTTAGTACATTCCCCAGCAAGCTGGTCTTACCCACTCGACAGCTGCCGAGCGACCCGGGCCGAGCCCGGCGCTGTCCCTGAGCCAGTGGCACGTTCATGGACAGCAGCAGTGCACAAGATGTGACAGGGCAGCCGAGCACAAGGTTTATCTTGCGTTTCCTCCCTACGCTTCCCGAGCCACTGCACAAGTGTCAGCACTTAGCAAAGCTGATTCTCCCTATCTAAGCAGCCTTGCTAAGGCTGTGACAGAGATTCCTGTTTGAAATGTTACTCTGCTTTCCAAACCAGGCCAAGATTGCATGAACTGAGGAAGAATAGGATAGTCAATAACTCCTCTGAAATTATGCCACATCCTCACCTGAGGAACAACCGGATCTAATTTGCTGAGCTCTCTGCTCCAAGAGAAAGGTGTGAGAGAAAGGTTGGTTAGCAATTGAGAATATATGCCCTGTATTTCCTTACATCTCTTTTTGCCATTAAATATACCAAGAAATTAGTGCTTTGTTATAAAATACTGTTGAGGCTGCCTGAATAGTCTTGTAGTTATTTAATAAATTACTCAGCAAAAGAGTGAATTTAGCCAGGCGTCCACTGGTGAGGAGACTGCTAATTAACTGATACCCAGGCAGACAGCAATTACCCATCTCCTCCCAGACAAGAATATCTCTATTCCAAATATGTGTTGGGAAAGAATTAAGAGCTATAAAATATATGTCTCTTCCAGCAGGAAGCGATTTGGAATGGCATAGCAATCAGCCTAAAGATTTCAAATGATGTGAACTAAACACAAAACAAGATAAAATAAAGAATCTGTGCTTTATGAAGAGAGTGAACTGACTTCAGAAATAAGTTTCCAGCTGGGACCAGATTGCAAATGCCTTTATTCACTCTGCAGGAGTGGTTATTCACTTGAACAGTCCCTGCAATGCCAGGGAAACAAACTCACATGAGCATGGAGCCACAACTGTGAACATGCAGCTTGCCATCTGACCTCCAAAAGCAACAGAACCTTGTGATGCTCTTACTGAAAATACCATTGGGACCTTAGGCTTGTGTTTATTTTCCTTAGACATGATTTTGCTGTCATTTCATACATCATGTTTTAGGAGGAAATTAGCTGATTTAATATTAATTTATGGAGAGTTTTTAATTCTTACACATTTGGTCAAATTTCCAGGTTGGTATCTCAGCAACAGATTTGTAAACAGCAAACAGGATGCTGGGATTTATCAGGCTTGCACTCATTTTGGCTTTTTGGATGTCCAGCCATAAGGCAGACTTGCCATGGCCACCTGGGGCTGAGGCTCTGCTGGTGGGCACCCACTCACATGCACATCACACAAGCGTGAGCACAAAGGCAACCAAGAGACTTCCCGTGGTGAGCAGGAATCAGGGATTCCTGGAAGAGTGTCCAAACAGCTCTGCATCCTCAGTTTAATGACCCATGGGGGAAGGGATGTGTTTAGATTTGAGCTGTTCTGATTACATGAGTTTTACGACAAGGCTGAAAAAGAAATGTAAGAAGTACAATTGGTGCCCTAAGGGGAAAATTTCAAAAGCACATACAAGATTTAAGTGCCAAGCTGCAAGAAGCAGTTAGAACTAATATCCAAAACTGGAATCCAAGCCTAGGAAAAGAGGTGATCTGGCACCCAAAGGCCAGCAGTCAGATATGTGGCCTAAATACCAAAGGTCAAGAGCCTGAGCCAGAAACCAAGATACAAGCCAAAGGTTAGGACTGGAACAGGTCCTGGATGCAAGCCAAAGGTCACAAAATGAGCATTTTCAAATAGCCACACACCTCAGCTACTGAGTAGTCAGTGAACAGATTTAGCTGCTCCCTTAAACAGCATGGGTGTTAGCACTGGGAGCACGCCTGGGCTGACCACAGCCACCATGGCCGTGGACTTGCTGAAAAGGTCAGCCCAGCCCCCAGTCCTTACCAGCCACCTCCGAGGTCAGTCTGAGTCAGCCAGATCCAGAGCAGAGCTGGGAACAGCTCCCCTGGATTACACAGATGAGTGAAGCCCATGACAGGCACACGCTCATCTGCAGTTTCCCAGTGGAAAAATTAGGTTATACAGATTTGCAAAGTTCCTCTCTTGCATAAGCTCAGTGGAAATGCAAACAAAGGCAGTTCCAGATGAAATATGAGGAAAAAAAATGGGCCCCAAAGAGACTACAGAAGCCTCAAAAATCCCTGAACTAACAGAAGATCTTGTTACAGATCTACATTTCATTTGCCTTTTTCCTCTATTACCTTTTTGCTGATTATAACAGAAGACCTGCTGCTACTGTATCCTTTTGCCTACATTCAGATAAGCAAGACATTCACCTCTGATAATTTTACAAGGTAAACATTTTCTAATGTTATCTTCTTTTTAATGAGAAATGGGTAACAAAAGTATCAAAAAATAACCTTCTAATGTATAAATTAAAATAATAAGTTCATCCTAATGTCCCATTATATGCCTCATTAGCAAATCCTCTGGAGAGTACTTGATGGTTTTGGGAGCATTTCAAAAACCAGTACAATGCTGCTTAAAACTACGGTTAAGAGAACTCTTAAACAGTAATCTCAGTGAAGAGTTTGCAAATAGCCCATATACCAGAATATGTTTTTGCTAACATTAATAATTAAATTCTGACTAGAGATGCAAATGAAAAATCAACTTAAAGAGACAGAATACAGAAAATTTCCTTATCTTCCTCTCTGATTTTTTTCAAGGTTATAAAGAACTGATGGGGATAGAAGGAAGTTTAATAAGTCTCTCTGTTCTGCTGACATGATGGTAATAAAATACCATTGTACAATTACCTTCATTGTTCTATATTTTTTTTTCTTTCTCTGTATTTTTGACAAAGTGCCCCTATTTCGTGGTAAAGTCAGCATTTCAGTTACTAGCTTTCACTTGCAGTGGATTTCACTCGGTGAGTCTTTAAGTGTTTAAACTCAAACAAATAGTTACTACCCTTCAAACTGCTCAGCAGTTGGCCTGGTGCCACCAAGCCACAGATAGCACTTTACAGAAGTGTGACCACTACGGAAGCACCACGAAGTAGGCAAGAGCCTATAAAAGGAATATCTGAGGCTGGATAAATGCAAAAATCCTGATATTACACAATATTAGGGAGGTTTTCACAAGGAACAAGAATAACCCTTTTAACTTCAGTATTCCCCACAGCTGTTTGTAAGCCAACAGCATCGCCTGGCTCTCGTGTCACAGAAGCTCATGAATCACACAGTGGCCCTGAAGTGCTAAATCTTAGAAGTTTACACAGCCTACTTGGCCAGCTCCCCACTACAGCTGGAATTTAAGACCAAGTCCAAATAAAACCAAACACCAAAACAGAATATAATGGGAGAATCTTACCAAAACATATGCCCATGTTATTACCGGTCAGGCAGTCCCCTTCCCACACAAATACATTACAAAGACATGCCTGGTTGTCTCCTAGACCTTCCCTCAGCCCGAGCTCCCCTGCTACTCCTGTGTGGACACTTGCTACCGAGGGCAGCAGGAAGAGCCTTTCCCTCAGCTCCCTTTCCATGCACTGCAGGAGCACCAGCAGCTCTCCCTCTGTACCCAGGTCACCTCCTAGACATAACCATCCTCTGATTATTCACATAATGAATCCAGCATAAAACAGAGCTGATCAGAATTTTTCTTAACCCAGTAAAAGATGCAAATTTTATCTCAGAGTGAAAACATTTTACAGAGGCAATGTTTTCCTCTATCTTTTGGTAGCTGGTTGTGAGCATTTTTCTGTTAGGGTAAATGGTGGACTCTGGCCACTCCTGCCCTGCAGGACAGCTCATCCCTTCTGGAATTCAGTTCTCCTGGGTGACAGGTTGTTCCTGCCATGGAAGTGTCAAGCTTCCTAACAATGCCCCATCTCTGCCTGAACAATGTCAGGTGCACACAGGGACAGGGAAAGGCCAGCACAGCAAGCTTCATCTCCTCATCCCTGATTTCTGTGCCAGCTGTCAGCAGCCACACATTGCACTCAGGGGCAGAGGAGGAGCTGGGCAGGCAGGCAGGCAGGCACTGTGGCACTCCGGGACTGCAGAGCCCAGCTCAACCTGCCAGCTCTGGAAGGCGTCACACCAGAAGGGAAAAGCAAGAGGAGATGCGGTCCTTCAGCTGTTGGTGCATATGTACATTGTTTACACTGCAGCTCTCAGAAGTCTGTTACATTTGTTTTGAAAATCACATGGTTTGTACAGACTTTAGACGAGGTAGTAATTCTGAAAATGAGACCTAGTTGTACTGAACATGAGAGTCTTGAAAGAACCTATTAGAGCCTGTCATGAAAACTGGTACTCAACAGGTCTTGAAATAACTATTTGAGCTTATTACAATCTATTGGAGAGCTGTTCATCAGCTTGCCAATCCTTACCTGACAAAACATATCACCCCTACACAAGCTCTTTATATTCAGCATTTGCATGCACTAATTCCACATGCAAAAGTAATTTTATTGTGATGCACCACTGGGAAAAAAATTCTTGTATGAATGCAATGGATGGTTTCAACGCACAGCTTATTAGGGTTTTTTTTTCCTTTGAAAACATGCCAAAGCAAGCAACCTAATTTGTAGATTAATCTCTCAAGTTATACTTATTTTCCAAAGAAAATTCAGGTAATCTGTGCACAGAATTTTGTAGAAAATTCTGTAGGAAATAGTTGACTGCTATTTCTCTTTACACATGTAACTGCACACAATCCATTTGAAATTAATTAAATAAGATGCTGCTGGTTTTGTTCTTTAATAACTCATTAGTATCAGATAACTTATTTTCTAACACCAAGGTCAAGGGATATGAGGTCTCAAAATTAAAAGGCTGCAATTGCACTTCCACCACAGCCCTTCAGGCCGAAGCTCCAGCCGTGTCTTAGTTAAGCTCTGTTCCAGTTTGGTTGCAGATTCCCACAACACTGTGTGTGAATGCCTTCCCCTTGAAATGCCCTTCCTGCGCCACTCCTCACACGTCTTATCCACGAGGCTCCCCGAGGATCTTCATCATACAACTTTATGGCTCTTTTCTGAGTGACTGCAGCAAAAGAATTCTCCATCAGCCGGAACTTAGTTGGAGGAAAGAGGCCAAATAAGAGGTTAGGATCTCATCCAGTTTATTTCCTCACTCATGATGCAATTGAGCTTCCATTTTCACCAAGTATGGTGACTCATCCCCACCTCTCCCAGCCTGCCTTCCTCACCCCTTGTAGGAAGGCCATCCAAAATGGGTGGCTCTACCTCAGAACTCGATTTCAGAAACACCTTAGGAATTCTTGACTGCACCTGACAGAGGCAGAATTTAGCACACAACACACGTTCAATCCACGTGGTTTATGTCACTAAATACTCTTGGACAAGATACGCCCTGGAGAAAGCTGCCAAACAAAGAGCAAGGGATCCGTGTGCTCACAGCAGGAATTAAGGGATGCTGTGCTCCAGGTCTCACCACACCTGTGTTTGTTCCTGTTTGCAGCCCAGCCCTAGCAGGAAGATGAGAACCACAGAAGGTGCTGGCTGACACTGAGGGGCTCCAGGACACCCACCCAGCCAGAGCAGAGCCCCAAACCTGCTCCTCTGTCCTGGTGACAGCAGCCAATGCAGCTGCTGCCCTCACCTTCCAGAGAGGTTCTGTGATCCTGCAGCATCCCACCAGCCCTTCCCCGGATGAGTGAAATATCACCAGAAAGTTACTGCTTATATTGCTCCTCAGAAAGTATTTCAATGACATTTATGATGATGAGTAAATACATTGTACTCATTTTATGGCTGGGAAAATGAAGGTACAGAGAGCTGCAGTGGTTTAATAACCTCTGAAATGAATGCAGGTTTGCTGATTCCCATTCCTCTGACACTGGAAAACCCAAGAAGCATCAAAAGCAGCCCAAACCACTGGGCTGTTTTACATTCTATTTGTTTCCAGTCATGTCTGAAAAGCTCTAAAAGCTATTTACTCTCAGAATCGTGTTGCATCTTCCTTATTAATACAGTACCACATCAAGAAAAGCCTATTGAAAAATACACATTTGTTCATAAAAAATTAATCTAACCTATTTCAAAGATGATTGCTCTGATATGTGCATATTTTGCAAGAAGAGAAAATAGTTTAGAATAAAATATTAAAATAAAATATTAAAATAAAATATTAAATTTAAGTATACTGAAAATAAAAATAATATTAATAAAAATATTAAAATATTTTAAAGTAAGTCTATTTTACAGCAAGGCTTCAGAGATAAAGCAGCATAGAAACCTACATTTTAAAATTTATGTGATGGTCCCAGTATTTAAGGGGCCAGACATACGAAGGCATCAAAAGTGGCTCAGGAAAAAAATGATGCTTAAGAAGACAAAAATATAAGTACGCAATAATGCCATAAAGCTGAAACAGTATATTTAAGGTAGATCACTCAGTAATTAAAAATTGGCTGAGTTAAAAACTAACATGATTCTACTAAAGTAGCTTTCGCAAGGCTCAGGGTTACCACTATGATGCACAATTATTCCTGATGTATTTCTCAATTCTGTACAGAGCAGGACCTTGCTAATCTAATTATCTTTCTTTTTTTTTAACTGTACAAGGAGACCTAGGGGAATAGGCTACTCTGCTTGTAATAGTAATTGAATATTTTTTTTCCTAATGTTATTATAGCAATAAAACAGCAACTACATGCAAAACGAAATAAGCATTTGATAATCACTGATGGTACACTTTTGTTATTGCAATATTTTGTCCAATGAATATTTGCAATGGAGCTCCTTTTCAGCAATGGAATTAGCACAGCCTAATATATTCAACAGTAGGCCTTGAGGCTGTAGCCAGATAAAATATCCCAGAAATGGCTAAAGATGTTTGTTCAAAGCCCGATGTATTACATCAAGCACATCAATCAATAAAAGTTAGGCTGCACACCTGCATCTAATGAACTTACAGAGGCTGCCATCACTGAAAGGCTTGTATTCAAAAATAAGTTGCATGTAAAGTTTTCTACAAATTTATTCAGGAAAAACACATTGCGGGATATTGTGCAAAATGCAGAGTCCCAGGAATAATGTTTTTATCTCTAGTTCTGATTTATGTCAGTGATAAACTTCTCTCTTTACCGTCAGTTACAGATTATAACTAAGGGTGAACATGATATAATTTTTGAGCTGAACCTCTGTGCCCTAGTTTAAAAAAAAAATCATTTTACCTGTCTAATTTCACAACCTACCTTCGTCAGAGAAGAGCTGTCATATTTTGATGCAAATTCCAGCAATTTACATGTTTCAAGCTGGCAGACAATGTCTTCCTAGAAAAACTTGCCACCCTTCCACAATCTCCTGTGAAATGGCAAACCAGGTTAGAAAGATAGAGGAGATTGGATTACCTGTCTGCACCAGATCATTGTTTCTAGGAGATAATCCATAAATGATTAATCCTTCTAATGTTATTGAGCAATGTAAGGAGGGCTGCCTGTGACCTATTTCACCCTCTTACACTGCTGTTGTGGGAGCAGCTTTACTGTAAAAATTGAATTGAGGACTTTCGTTCTCTCATTTTTATCGACTTTTAACTGTAATTTAATGACTTTTCTCTGTTTCTTTCAATACTATTTTAGCATCTCTTGGAAGGACCATAACTGTTGGTTACACTCATACCCAAAATGTCAGTGGACACATAGATGGCTAACTGCTTTTTTTGGTCATTTTCCTTGTACTTTATGAAGTCACTTTCAGAAAGTGCTGTTGTTTTTAACATTTCATGCTTCACATTTTCTAGAACATTTTTCCAATTGTATAAGGAGAAAAAAAAGAGAAAAATTAAAGTCATCCATTCCTTTACAGAATCTTTACTGCAATTATTTCATGACAAAGAAACTTCTAGTTAAATTCATGTTTCAGTATTGCAACAGCTGAGAAACTCAGGTGCTATGCAAAATAGTTCTATGTTCTCTCGGTTTTATACAGAGCACGGAAACAGGAAAAAATCCGATACCTAGAGCTGGGTAAGTCAGTAGTCCCAGAACAATCTCCTAAACGTTGTCACTTCCATGTGATGATCCTTCTAAACCCAGAGTTCCTTTACACACCATCCTATCCCACCAATTTGAATTGTTTACATTAACACTGCTGCCCTACAGCACTGTTAACACTCAGCAATTTGGAAAACTTTCCTCTGCAGGCGCAAAAAGATTTTGCACAGCTAAAAATAAATATCTGTCACCATGAATATGCAATAAGGCACCTGTGGCTGCAGCATTAGTGCAGAGAGAACACAGTGCAAGTTGGAACTCCTAGGAAAGGCTGCTGATCCACTTGGCCCTCCAAAGAGCAGAACAACTGCCAGGGAAGGTAACTACACAAGTTGAGCAGTTTATACTATATTTATACAAACGAGGAAAATGCTCAGGTAATGCCACCTGTGAAATAAAAGGATTTTTCAAATAAAATGGCAGCACTTCAAAAATTCTAGTATCCCCTGCCCCTTTTTTTTTTAAAGAATTAAAATTCAAACTAAAAGTTCATTAAGTTTTTAAGGAGGTTATGACCAGGACAATTTGTCCTACCCAGAACTAAGCCCAAATAAATAGTCTGTAGAATTACAGCCATTATCCTGCAATTTACGATAGATAGATAGATAACAATGCAATTACAAATCAATAGCCCAGAAATTGCCTGCTATTACAATACAAGGAAAACATCTGCAAACAAACAAACAGAAGTGTGTCATTTGCAAAACAGCTCATGAAACCAAGAATTTCTGTAAATTGTTTCAAGTGGAAAACGGTGAAGATAAAATACGAGCTCTATGAGTCACTGGACCCTGATTCAGCCTGGAGTAATAACAGAAAATTCACTGACTGGGAGCACTGGCTGCACTTCTCCCTCATCTGAACAGCAGCAACAGATCTTTAGCTGAGGATATTCAGCCAACAAGGGAAAACCAAAAGGACTGAAGAATGAAGACCTTTACTGTAGGAAGTTTAAAGGAGTGACTGCAGCCCAAATAAGCTTCAGGAATACATAAGTAATCTACAGTGTAAAAAGAGGGGCCAGAAAAAGAGTTTGTATAACAGAAATGCCAACAGCAGAGCAACAGAGAGACCCAGCCATGGTGTCACAAGCAAGACTAAAAGAGGGTCGTTATTACTTCGTCTACCTTAATATTAACATGTATTAAGTAGACAACGGTACTTAGGGTAATAAATTATCATATCCTGTCCTATAAAACCTCAGCAGAATAACTGAACTCTAAAACATGATGTTCTCTTCACTTGTTGAAACACAAATGGAATCTGTCCCACTCACAGAGAAAACGTGAAAAGGGCATCGTGTGCATCATCCCACTTGTGCCTGGTTCTGTGCAAGAATCGGGAGCAGGGAGTGAGAGGAACATTTCCCCAGCCCAGCTGCGAGGAGGGCCAGGGAGATTCGCACCACACAACACTCACAGCACACACCTGAGTAGCTACAACTCCCCAGTGCACCCCGAGTCACGGCCTGGCTCTGCCTGTCACACACCGTGCTGTGCTTCAAGGCTGAGGAGGCAGATGACAGGCCCTGCATCATTCCTGACAGAAAATATTTTATTCCAATGCAACAACGGTGAAGATGGGCAGGGAGAATAAATTCGCTGAAATGCAGGACCGGAATTAGCAGATAAAGGAGGAAAACAATCCAAAACCAGAAACCACTGCTTCCCTTTCTGCTATGCTGCTCCTTGTGTTTCACTTTTAATGCAAGATGAAGCCAAGGAGTTTTCACAGCCAAGATCTCACACAGCAGAAAGCTTCCTTTGCCAGTAAGTTTTTAAATTTGAAAGATACCTTTGCTTTACAGTAATCTTGCAGGAAGGAGCGGTTTGGTGCAGATGTTTAAGATTCCATTTAAAATCAGGGAGTTTTGTTAAAAGTTTTTGTTATTTTCTTTCTGTTTCAGTTGAGTTCTTAGAATGTTGTTGCTCTATAAAATCGTTTTCAAACTTTAATTTCCTCTTACTGTCTTTCTCTAATAGACTTTTAGTGAATAATGAGACATTTTACATCAAAGTATTGCCTTTAAGGGCAAACACTATAGAACTACTGAAAACCCAAGTTTTATGGATTAGGCTCTCCTGTGGTGAAACCATTAGAAGGACATGGACAATTTATGGAGCTCTAAGACATGCCATATGATTTTTGTTGGGTTTTTTTTTACTGATGCTTATGTCCTGGGGTTCAAGGGTGAGTTACCAGGATGAATTTTTGTGTCTAGATTACATTTTTTTCCTAAGAACAGGTAAATTATTGTTCTGTCCCAAAAGCTTTACAGTTTAAAAAATTGTATTATACTGAAACTTGATATTTCCATTTCTTGTCAGAAAGGTTTTTGTGGAACCACACAACTGCTGGATCCTCGTTTATAGTTTGGGCATTAAATGTCAGCCATCGTGGGAGAGGACTATACTGTAAAGCTGTATTAAAATCAGAAGTTTGTCCACTTGCAACAGAGAACAACACAACCTGTGGTAATACAGAGCATAGCACATATTCTTTAAAATGTCTCAGGAGGGTCAGGAGCTTGCCACAAACATGGTTTTGTTTAGAAATTTACAGACCTGGTTTGTTCCTGTCAGATTGCACAAAATGCTACAAAGATACTCGAACCTGAGTGATCTTGTCTTAGAAGTAATTAATGCCTTGGTTCTGATGAATATTCTATACTTTCCTGTTCCTAAAACCACCAATAGCTGAAAAATCTGCAGGAAAAAGCCCAGTGCACTGCATGTTACTTTCTTCTTGTTTCAGCAAATGGAGATACGAGGATAGCACTCAACTTTACATATGAAAGTTTACTGTCCTATGTACCTCTACTTAACCTGAGAAATGTACCTGTATATGTTTACTAGACCCGAAAGAAATATTGAATCCCCCAATTCTTCTAAAATATTGAGAGTTCCATATCCCACTGCAGACCGTGACATACTGATATACCAGAAGATGACAGACATGGGAGCAAACAGCATCACCCTCGAAGTGCTGGAAGATAATTCCTGAGCCTGTGACCCAGCTCACCGCACTTCACAAGCCAGCCTGCAGGGAACTCCGGAGCTTTTGTATTACTACTGGAGTAAATAAATAATATCGAGGTGCGAAGGCCAGCCCTCAGCCCTGCCCACGCGTGTCGGCGGGGCGCGGGCCCTGCCCAAAGCACCGGGGCTCCGCCAAGGGCTCACGGCTCTGCAAGGCCTCGGTCGCGGGAGCTGCGGGGAGGGAGCAGGAGCCCGGGACGGGGCTGCGGGTCCCGACTCGAGAAGAGGGACCCGGGAAGGGCCCGGCGGCGCGGGGGGGGG